>JAPKID020003036.1:0-12725 GCA_026931265.2 Tropidonophis doriae
TGCCTGTACACCGCCCCGAGTCCTTTCGAGCGAGAGGGTGTGGTTTAGAAATTTTGATAAATAAATAAATAAATAAAAAATAGACAGATTGTGGCAGAATCGCATTTCTTAGACCCTGGAAAGACAAATCTTGCTTGCAGATGTCTAAGGCCCCCATTTCATCTTTAAAACTTTCAACAACCCCTCCTCCCCCAAACCGGTGGTTCCTGGCCTTATAAAATGGAACCCTGTACTGTATATCTTATCCCAAGCCTGTGGTGTCCTTGAGGTTTTTTGAGAAAATTGTTTTTTGTAGTCTCACTTGGAGATGGAGAGGATTGAACTCAAGATGTGAAATAGGATCCCTGCTATTCTGGCCTGGAAACTACAAATAGCTTTGATTTCCCCTGTAGGGAAGTGCATGAGGTAGTCTGAACCAGTTTACAACTGACCATACTTTGACCTTTGCTTTCAGAATCCGATGCAGACATGGAGGTTGTGCTACAACAAGCCACAACCCTGCTACAAAACAAGTTTGGCTTCTTCTCATGCACCATTCAGGTGGAGCACTACCTGGATGACATGGCCACCTGCCACCAGTGCCAGGACCCACAGGACTAAGGGGAAAGCGCTGCCCTGTCTACTTGTCTCTTCTCTTCAACTGCCAGTCCCAGGAGGTGCCTGGAAGTCCAGGGCCAGAAGCAGGAACCAGCCTCTTTTGCCATTCACAGCCGAAGCCTCCTTTCAATGCATGTTTAACTAGCATATGCAGGAAATGGCAGAGCACCAGGGATAATTGTCTGCCCAACCAGGGAAGTCTCCATGGAAGAGTTGCTGGTGGTCGAGCATTGTTCCAAGCTCAGCCTTGCCTCTTCATACTGCACTCCAGTCATGTGGGGCCACAGCTGTTTCCCATGTTCATTTGCTAATTGTATTGATGTACAAATCCAACAGAAATGGGGATCTGGTGGAAAGGCCTTTAAACATCTTTCCTCTGAGATGAAAAGCAGTCATTTTCCTCCCTATCTGGATAGCTTGGTGCTTGTTCAGGGCTTTTATTGTGACCATCTCTGTGTTTGCATGTGTTGCAGGAGTAACAAAAAGTTCTCAAAATGAATATGAATGATGAAAGCATGGGTGGAGCAACATTATTCCACTCCACCTCCTATTGTGACTAATACTGCAAACGTAGAGCAATTTTGTCTGCAGAACAAACAAAATTAGCCACAAAAATGTCTTTGTCCCAATGATTTCATCACCTCACCCAACTGAAGTATCTTTATTCCTTTTCCTGGTGAAAAGTTGATATTTGCATTAGTTTTGCCATTTAAACCAGGCTTTAAAAAGTCAGTTCTCATTTGAGTCAATCTCAGCCACAGAAATGTCTCTGTCTTATTTCAGGGCATTTCCCCCCCATGTTCTCTACTTTGGTATTCCCTGGATGTTTCTCATCTAAGCAACGACCAGACCTGACCTCAAAACTTATGCACACATAGAAACTACACACTACGACAGCCAGGATGCTGTATTTGCTAACAGATTATGGTGACCCAAGCCTTCCTTGGAGGTGCAAAAGTGTAGATTCTCAAAATTATTCTATGGGATTGTTCTATTGATCTGAACAAGAAAAAATAGGAATTAAGTGTAGACTGGTGATAATGTTGTATATATAATATAAATGCCAGATGAACGGATGCCTGAAGGACCATTTGACTTGGAAGACTACAGTTACTATCCATTTTTAAGGTTCAGGGAAGATTGTGGGGGGGAATGGGAAAAATATTGTCATTGCATCTGCTCTTCAACAGGCAGGCAGTTCTCAGTAGCAAGGGTAGAGATAGTTCAGTGAAATCACCTACACCCAGGCTCCATCTAGCTTGAGAGTAAGGTAGCCGGTGAGTTGAGAATATTAGTACCCATGGTACTTTGTTTTTTCTGTAAAGTAGCTCAAGGTACCTATGTGTTCTCCAGGCAGATACCACTAGAGCTTCTCTTGAGCCTCCCAAAACCTTGCTGAAGAGGGCAACCCACTCTCCTTCCCATAGTCCAAAGTTAAAACAAATCACAGGATACACGATTATTGAAGAGATGTCAATATTCTATTCCCAACCTAATAGTGAAGTCTAAAAGTATTCTTTTGACTGCTCACTAGCAATTGGTATCAGAAATGTACCGTTTCTGACACCGGTGTTTAAAGTAGTTAAAGTAGCTGCTCCTCACAGCTGCTGTTCCAGAGGCCAAGTAAAAGGCCCCCAAAATCATAAGTTACCAATAGAAAAAGGGTTTTGCTATTTCTATCTGAACTTGTTTCCATACTACCACCATATGCTCAGTCAGTCATTTTTGCATTTTTGCATTCACAATTTGAGTCTATTATTTTGTGTTGTGTACGTCTGTGTGGTGGATATATATTTTTACTGTACAGTGTTTTTTACAGTGTGTCCAGATGGTATTTTAACTATTTTAATTCAATGCTGAAAATATCTGCAATTCCAATAAAGTAACCTGCTCAACCACACGTGTGGAGTGCAAGCAGGGGTTTGAAGGGAAGGAGATGGTCAAACAAGCCCTAAAGAGCTGAGATTTTGACTCAAAAGGTCTTAAAACAGCTTGTGTGAATGTATTCTATGGCTGACTTGTCTCTTTATGCTTGCTAGAGTTAACAGCTTGTTTGATACTAGAACTGTAACAGGCAAGATTGTAAAGCAGAATGAGAAGATCCGTATCATGTGACTTGGCAAAGATGAGATTTTCCAGAATTTAGTGGTGGTAGGGGAAAGAGATCAATTTTATTAAATACTCAGGAAATCAAATAGTCTTTTTACTCAGTTTTCCACAAGAGTGAAAAATATGGGAGACCATTAAAAGTTGCAGCCTAGTTGGAGAGTCTCTATACCATCTATGAATACCTACTTTGTGGTTTGAAAGAAGTCCTTGGTGTTGACAGCAGATGGAAGAATGTGATTAGCATTTGTTATGGAAGACAGATTAGGACATAGATTGAATCTTGTCCAAGATCTCCTTAGAAACAATACACTACAAACGTGCAATTTACCACAATAAAGGAAATGGTACAAATTTACTCTTGAAAACTAAAACAGATTCCTAAGAGAGTAACTCAAATGCCCTACTCAACTCATTTTGAAGACAAAGATGCACATAGGCTTATCAATCGCACTGATGTTACCTAGTTAGGTAATGAAACATCTGCAAGCAAGCAACCCAAGCTCAGAAAGCACCAAGGACTTAGGCTTCCTTCCTTATTTATCACCACAGGGAGGAAAGGGGCATCTGAAGCTCTTTCCAAAGAAAGAAAGCACTTTTACAAATCAAAACACATTTTAATTATGGCCAAGACAACAAAATGGCTCAATATGAGCAAAATTATTGTCACCAACAAGACTGGGAGAAGCAGGATGAGCAATGGGGTAAGAAAGTCTTGTTGATGCTTTAAATCAGAGCAGATCTAGGTTTCAGGAGAATCTCCAGATCTATGCAGGAAGAATATGAGATACTATTCCACCAAACTAGCTGGAGGGAGATCAAATAATCCCTCCTTCCTTCTGAACTTTGTGCCATGCAGGAGAATCTCAGGAGAGCTCAAAAAAGAGATCATAACATGGCAGAGATACAGCAGGATAGACTATTCCTCATCACTGCCTTTCCTCCCACAACAGGAGCTGACTTCCAGTGCTGCTAGAAGCTTCAGTATATTCCACTCATTTGGCCAAACGTTGCCTTTGTCATCCTCTTCAGTTTATCTGTTTCAATGTTGCCAACATCCTCTTTCTTTTCATGTTTGGTTGTGTTCTGTATATTCTGATAATTCCAGGATTTACAAAAGACCTTCAATTTGTCAGCCGTGTAGGCTTAGCCCCAAATTGAGCTGCCCTGGGTGATATTCAGCTGACAGCACTGTGCACCCCAGATGAGATGGTTGTGGGGCAGTCAAACTGTCTCTCTGAATCAAACGTGGAACTGAAATGGGCCCGACAGTCCAGGAGAAGCTTGTGGCTGCGGGGGAAAAGCAGTGCCTGAACACAGTGAAGTCGCACAAGGCCAGACTGACCACCAGACACTATCCAACTATAGCTGTCAAGGTTTGGGCTGAAGCGCACCTGCCAAGAGAAGAAACAGAAGGGTGAAGAAGACATTAACCATTAACCCACCCATCTCCATATCTCCCTCACAAATCCATGAAACTTCAGAGAAGATGGGCGAGGCACAGTTTGACACAAAGGAAGTGATACTGTGAAGTAGCATTTGTTTTTCTTTCCTCTCGAGTTGTACAGCCTTTTTTCCTTTTATGTTTACCTTATGTACAGTCTCTAGCTGCATCTGGCCCAGGACAGCTCCTTCTTTTAATTCGTTTGGCAAGCGTTTCAGGGGCTTCTGCCTAAAGAGGCTCTTGAAAGAGGTCTACAAAAGACAGGGACAGTAAGAATAAAAAGCAGGCCTGGGTAGATCAAGAAAATGAAGCGCGTCACCCATTAAGGCTTTTTTGATTACAGTTGTCAACTAGTGATTGATTGGCTTGGGATGGAGCCTTATCACTCTGAAACACACCACAGAATAGGTGGGCCTGATACATTAAACACTACACAGAAATCGGGAGTGGGAACCCGGCATCTTGATGTTAGTACAGAGAGGAGAGGAGAGCAGAATAATTATAACCAGTTTCTTCTGCCTTTGTTGGCATTCGATATATTAAGTGCCAGATCCACATCAATAGCTATCTCTGGTCTGATAAATAAAAGAGTCCTGCCTGGAATATTTATGAAGCAGAAATGGGCCCCTGTTCCCAGGTCGTAACTACTATTCTCCTTGAACCAGAATTCTGCCATTTCCAAGCCCTCACCAAATCAGCATCCTGGAAGAGAATGACATTCTGGGTCACCGATTCATTGCATGTTTTGCCCACAGCCTGTGGCTTCTCACAGGCTGTTGCCTCTGTTGCAATCTTGTTAAGTGGGTCATTTGGCTGTACAACTGCTTTGCAGATGAGCTGAAGGCACCAAAAGAAATAGGTGTTAAGGATAAGAAGACAATGGCTTCAGAGACAAGAAATATTGTATTCCAGTCAATGGTTTAACACAGAGGACAAGTGCAATGCTGATTAAGAAGCAGCAATACAAAGTCTAAACCTACATATTGAGCAGCTGAAGGACTTGATCTGACCTAAAATTTCAGAGACCTCTTTGCTACTGTGACTGAAGTTCTCATTGTCATTAAATCCAGAGAAGGGGTTTCTTTTGGCTCGTTCATACGCAATCATTTGTTTTCTCAAGTCTCAAAGGCCATACAAATCTAATAATTGTGATTTGGAGCACAGAACTGAATTTCTTCACATCCCCAAATTATGTGTCCTTAATTTTCTCAGGAAACGAAATACCCACACTATTAATATCAACCAAGATATTTCTGTTTCTCTTTCTCCTTTTAACAATTAATAAAGAGAATATGCTTCCACCCAAACAACACGCTTCTCCTGGAAGACATTCCTCACTTTGCACAACTGGCTACTGTTAATGCCTCAATAAGCTTCCCTTTCCTCCACTCAGATCCAATTCAGATCTGTCTAGAGAGTTGACAGAGGGGTCCATTCTTGTTTTCTACCCTGTTTGGTTGGAGATGAAGCTTGTGGCCCTCCCATTGCCTTCCCATTACTCAGTGGCAGCAAAACCTACAAATCGACGGTCTGATGGTCGCTTGATATTTTGTGGGCCGATTGAGAGATCAGGCATCACTGCAGCCACCAATTCCCCAGCGATATCACCAGCAGCCACTGTGTTCAGCCAATCAGATCCAGAGATGCTCTGCAAAAGGGAGAGAATCATAAGCCTCATTTCTACCTTTCAATGACCTTGGGATAGATCATACCCTCTTCCTTTACTTGCATAACTTACCCATACGGTGCCTTTGCGAGGGAGCACAAAATAGGCTCGAAAGTCACGATAGCCAGCATCCAAATAGTGGATCCCACCTAGTCCATACCTGCAATATAGAAATGTAAGAAAAATGCATGATATTTCCAAGTTGATGTAACACAAACTCTGACACTTGCAATAAAGAGCAGCATCAACATTGGCACAGACAGTAATGCAGCATGTTAGGAAACAATACTACCAACTGATCTGCAATCTAAGATTCTTGAATGAGAAATATGATTGGCAAAGTGGAAAAATTGTGTTTGTCCAGTTCTCTGGATTCACTGCTTCCTCTATTGCTACTTAGAACATTTCTTGTAAGAAAAAACGAATCCTGGTCAGTTGGGAGATCTGAATGTCTGGAATCTCAATTTCAGATACTTATATTTGAAAACCCATCAGTCTCATCTCACTCCTAGTTACTGGTCCACTGCTCAGAATCTTTCCTGCCACAATTAATGAATGCATGATGTATAATTCAACTTAATCATTTAAGATGTCTCCCAAAATAGTTAAAAAGGCCAGGTGAATTGCTACTGTGATAAGTAAATCTATTCTGTATCATTTAGCAAATGGCTCAAGGCCCTCATAGTTTCCAAGTTATGAGCCCAAATCAAGTTAGGGATATGTAAAAATAACAAAATGTTACAAGCTATAATGTGACATTAGAATAGTGAATGTTGAGTTGGAGGATTTTTCAAGTCACCTTTTCTAGGGAAATCACATTTTGTGAGAACAGAACAGCTATTTACCATATCAGAGAAGATCTGAAAGTCAATGTTGTCATATTTCCTAAGAATGTGCCAGATTCTACAGTAAACATGCTAAACATCTGTGTGTTCCAAGAAATCAAGGCCAATGTCATATAAATCAGTTTCAAAATGAAGCATTTAATTTTCTTTTAAGTGAAATATAAATAGAGTGGGATGTTATTATTCAAATAGTCAAGAGGAAAAGAACTGCAAGAAGTTAGGATGAGAAAGACTCAGGGTACTGGTTGAGAGAAAGCCAGAATGGTTTGATAGGACAGGTCATCTGGATCCAGCAATGACTGATCCTTTGGTAAATTAGGGTGATATTTCACATTGTTCTGCAAATGGATCAAAGGGTAATTTAGAACTGAAAATGGTAATGAATTAAACAAGCCATGACCCTTTATTTGATTTAAAATAATAAGAGGTGGGACACATGATCTGGTTAATGCAGATTTTTAAAAAATTGCTTGTTTATTTTTATAAAGGCTTCAGGAACTGATTGGTAATTTTCTCTACTCTTTCTCTGTCCTCAAGGAACCCAAACTGTGTTAAGTCCATTTTTCTGATACTCTGCAGAAGCAAATTCACA
Source organism: Tropidonophis doriae (assembly GCA_026931265.2). Lineage (NCBI taxonomy): Eukaryota > Metazoa > Chordata > Lepidosauria > Squamata > Natricidae > Tropidonophis > Tropidonophis doriae. The sequence goes on from JAPKID020003036.1 coordinate 7,251, forward strand.
TCAACTTTGGTAACAAGGCAAATTGGAATTGGAGTACTTAACAGTTAGTCCATTATTTTAAGAATAACAAGTTATACACACACTCACGAGGCATAGCAGCTATCTTGTGCAACTGTGATCCCACTGTAGGGTAGCAGCCAGGCAATCTCTGTGCTCAAATAACGCTTGATACTGTTGATAGGTTCATGCAGTCGGCGCAAGTCCCAAAATTTGATTTTGCGATCATTGCCTGTAGTCACCATGAAATTGCTAGGAATAAAACAGGCAGGCCAGAGCTCACTGGCAGAACACATCTGACACAGAAGTCCCAGATCCCTGGCAGAAATATCCGTCAAACTACCCCAAGTAAATGTCTTGGCCCAAGACTGTGACCCAATGACAAACAGCATGTACAATGGGATAGCTGTCTGGTCCAATCCGCATCCATAAATTTTGTGGGGATGGGAGAAGGAAAAAAACATGCCCAGGATGGTCAGAGACGATGAGACTAGTTCTCATCAGTCAGTGATGCTTCACATCCTTCCCACCTGTTTGCTTTGCACCATTGGATGTTGCTCACAGCATGGTCATGGGCCAGGAAGCAACGGAATGGATACAGTTTGAGGGAGCCATCAGGCTGGCGTACTCTTTGTAACAGAGACTTGGTGAGCAGATTCCAGAGAGCCACTGTACCTGAGGAGATGGGATTACAGGCATTACGCTAGATTTGTGAACCAATATAATTCTTCCCCAATTTATCTAGGTTTATTCCATTCCAAGGATTTTTTTCTTACCATCATAGAAACCTGCAGCCAAATGCTCATGAGGCTTGGTTGGCATCCAAGCCAAGCTGAAACACTGCCCACATTCGGAGGAATTCCCAGCCTGAATGGAGCCTACCTGCAAAGTGGCCACATACTGGACCTGTAGAGAGCAAGATAGGGCTAATATTAAGAAAAGACAATAATGAAGAGCCCAACCCATGGTAAATCACTTACTCTAAATGCATAACGTTCCATAACTAATTTCACACACCTGATTTTCAATGTTACAAGTAATGAAAAAAGCCTATTTGGTTTATCTGAGGCCTTACAGAACCACTGTCAATCAGAATAAATAAAGTTGCTAGATATCAAAGAGCAAAAAGTGGGTTATAGTAGTATCTATATTAACTTCTTGAGTGGGATGGGGGAATGAAAATGAGCTATTTGTAGAGTATCTTTTTAAAAAAAATATATATTTATATAAGTATCAGAAAGGATTCAGATCTGGGAAGCCTTCAAAATTGCCTTGACAAGTGGGAATCTGAAGGATCCATCTTGGAACTCAATATATACCTTGCTTTTAAATGATACACACACACACACACACACCAAGGAAATAATAGACAATACCTTGCAGATGACATGCCGAGGGGAAGGTCCACCTAGAAGAGAGGACAATCAAATAGTAGCAGAAATATCTGTACCTCATTCTACATTTTCTCTTTGAACGTAATTGGACAAGGGGAAATTTTCAGGGGAAAAGGTGGGGGAGAAGGGAGAAGCAGATGCTTTGGGCACGAAAAACCAGATTTGGCTTTGCTATTCTGTAACCACTTGGCTTTAATAAAGTGTACTTTCACTAGTGATGGAGTCGAGAGTCTTTCTTTCTAATTGACCAAGTTGGGACACCTGACTGCTACTCACAACTCAACTTACAGAAAACTTACGCCCGATCGTGGAACCATTATTCCTCCTAAATCCTGACTTACAAAGTTAAAAGTATCATAGTTCATTAAATAAAAATTTATCAAGGCATCAATGTAAATTAATAAGATCTCTCTATTAAGCTAATCCAGTAGAGTAACTAATACTGTTCATAAGGCAGTTTTCACAGAAAAAAGCTTGGTTATAAACAATCAATCATTCCTGGGCTTTAGCAAAACTGTCAAGACTTGTAAGTTTTGTCTAGCACAGAAGGATGGTATGCTTTGATTGAAGGTGAGGCTTGCAAGGCCATGATTTTTGTGTGTCTGTGGGGCATTCACTGACATGGTTCTGATATTTATTAAGAATATTTAGTTTTTTCTTGTGTTTTTAATTAGAAAATATACTAGTTTTGTTACGGATGGCCCAGCTGTACACTAAATGAAGATATTTTTCAATGAGGAGAATTTGCTTAAAATACAGTAAAAGTAATGAGGTAATGTTTTGAAAAACCATGGTGCAGAATGCCACAATTTTATTACTGTATGGAACAGAAAAGAATTATGTTACACAATTTATCTGATAATTGTTCCTATTGTCTATTAGACTTCAAGCCGTCTTCAAAATATTATTGGTCCCGAATTTTGATAAAATACTGTTCTGATGTAGTCATGCATAGACTTTGAGGAAGGGGGGGATGCCTAGAGCATGGTTGATAGGCAGCATCTGAGAGGGCTGTACCCAAGCAAGAGCTTTGTGTTGTGGTGCACTCTCTATAAGGAAAGCATCCTCCAGAGTGCAAATAAAAGCTAAGGTTTGTTTCAATGTGTTTTGCCACAAATGGAGTTGTTCACATAGTTGTATAGATTTTTTAAAAAATCACTGTTGTTCTGAATCTCTACTTTAATTCCATAAAATCAGTTTTGTTTTTTGAATGAAGAATAGTAAACAAATAAATTAGTACTGATTTATTACTACTAATAAATGAGTATGTCAGTCAGTTGGTTCATTTTTAGAATTTATTTTTACTAATCGCAGGGACAAATGGAAAAGTAGAATGTTAGTACAACACAATGACTGTGTTTCTTTCAACATAATCTGATACCGAGGAATGGAAGAAAAGGAGTAGAGTCCAAACTGGACTCTCTTGGGACTAATTTTCCACTATCATCTTTGAAAAGGTCAGTGCTGCACACCCTGTCCTCATGATCATCAATCATTCTTGCAGACAGATGTAATTACAAGCACCATTAATTTATATGGTTGACTAAGCACACAGCTTGCACACCCTGCACCAGGCCCCAAAAAGCATGTATCCAGACATGGAGTAGCTTTTGTTGCCCATATAGCTCCCTGCACTGCATGCATGCGAGAACAAAAATGACCATACATCTTCTCGGGGACAATAAAAGCTAAATTAGAACATTTTTTCAACAGAGCTGCAAAGATTCTTTCAACAAAAAGGTCTGATTTTGAGAAAGAACAAAATCATAATTAGAAACCCACAACTTTGACAGTGTGTTGAAGCAATGGGAAATGGGAAAACATATATTTATTATTATCAGTGTTGCACTTCAGATAAAGATGTTGCAAATCTCCTCATGATCATTTGAAGAAAAGCATGTAGCTTTTCTTAAATGGTTTTAGCTCTGTATTTCCCTGGACTAAAATTTGAATTGAGTTCTCTCTAGGCATAGTGCTAGTAATATGAAAATAAGAGTTTATGGGCAGCACATGGCTATTTCCTAAGGCACCACAGAGAACTATCTCTCACATAGTTTATGGTAGGACAAAGCCTCTCATAATTTATGCTAACTCTTCTTCCCATCGTTTAACTTCAATAGAATACCTGGTCTTTCTAACAGTACCCCTCCTTTCCTGTTTGGGTGACACAACCTGAACAGACAACATCCAACAATGCAGATACCTGCCTGTCTTCTTCCCATTTTTTACAGCTATTCCTACCTGTTACCTGTGTTCTTCGGTAGGCATTCAAGTCTTCCACATGGGGAAGGCTGTACAGCAACACTTTGCCACTAGAAAAGGCTACAGCCAGTAGTCCCAGCCGACTCATGTGAGGGAGCTGCACGGGATATAAACCAAAGTGAAAGTTAATTACATTTCATGTCCCATTTAGAAAGCTTCCATTTCCAACAGCCATAAATATGAAAGAAATGAATTGAAGTCATTTAAGTGCAAGCTTCAACTTTAAAGTACTTGTGACTGACAGACAGCTAAGAGGATTTCAATGATTCCCTCATCAATAGTTCTATCATTATGAAGTTTTATGTAACATTCAACAAAAAGCTTCCTTCATATAACATAAGACTACCTGCGTCCTCAGGCTTGGACAATAGAGAGCATGTTATACCCGGCTTCTGAGTGACATTCCTTCAACTTCTTGGGCAAAGAATATAGACTCTGTTCAACTGCAGTGTAATTTTCAGCTTGATTCTTTAATTTTTCAAGATCTTTTTCAATTTTGCTTTTGTTTTCTGAGAAATTACCTGTTAACGTCTATTGTATCTTACCCTGTTTTGTATCATCCGTGAATTTGATAATAACTGACAGAAGGAGAATGCTTAATTAAAATGTTGAAGATACCCAAAATTTTGAAGATAAAACCCTAGCATATGCATATACACTGAATATCTAAAGTCCAGGAAAACTTTTGGCCCAGCCAATTTCTTGGTCCCAATTCTCACCTTGCGCTGAGTGATAGGGGATTCCCAAGCTCCACTGGGGCAGAATTTCATGTCCCAAATACAACCATGATCAGTGGCAATTGCATATGCAAGTCCTGGCTTGGTAACACACCTGGGAAAAAGAATGCAGGGGAAAAATATTCAAAGCCTTTGGGTCATGCCATAGTAAATGCACAATTCTTTTGCATATTCCCCAGTGCAGAAGATACAAGGAACTTTGAAGATGAGGCTGAAAGGACAATTGAGAGGAGATTCTTCTGCACTTTGGCTACTCCTGGTTTATTATATGTGTCTTGCTCCTTCTTGTACTGTCTCATACAGCAAATATAGCATATCTGAGACAGAAAAACAGCTGTTCAGGAAGCAATGTATCTAATACAGCTGTTCTCTGCCCATAAAACCCTAGTTCAGGAAACTCCCTAATTATGTGCCCCAATTTAATTGCTAGTGATGTTGGAATCTGAGTTAATTCAGCCACAATTCCTACAGCACTGCTTAATCTTCTGCTACAAATGCAGGATGTAAGATTTCTACAGGAATGAAACAATACCATGTTTTTACAACAGAGACAAAGTTTGCTTACAACTTACCCTTTGTCTTCCTGGATTGGTCCAAGCTCCCAGAGCTGAAGCAGAGCTGGTCCTGTATGGATTTGTGACAAAGAATGCTGAACGTTCATGGTGGGATTGCAGTAGATAGCCACATACTGGGATGCCATAGAGCCTTCCGGGGTTGGGCACCACTCCAAAGCCCAGACAGGACCCCCAACAAAGAAAGTCATGTCTAAGCGATCATCATGAGGTTGTAAGGCATTAAACCTGCCAGGTAGGAAAAGAAAGAAACCATTGCATAATAGCTGACCTTGCGTGCAGCGGCTAACATAAAATGTATTGGATAGTTTGAAAGGGAACAAAGACATCACTATGGCTCAGACCATATAGAGATAGTAACATTCTTCAGAGAGGATGGAACAAAGACTTTTTTTTTTTAAATTAAATTTATATCCCGCACCCATCTCCCCAAAGTGACTCGGGGCGGCGTACAGGGAAACAATAAAATATACAAAAATACAAAAAATTAAAATTAGAATTAAATAAAGCATT
>JAPKID020003038.1:0-12721 GCA_026931265.2 Tropidonophis doriae
GTTTGTTATATGACAATAGGGTGCAGATTAGTTCATGCCAGGCTGGCCAGATGAAAATAGTAAGTTTTTAGGTGCCGTCCCTTAAAGCTAAAATATATACAATATTTTTTATATAATTAATATTTAAAAAATTGATCTCCACGTGCACCGCCTCAAATCTGAAGTGAACAGGATTCTTTTTTACTTGATAGCAAATAGGAAGAACCATTGAATAAAGAAATATTTAATCATAATCGTTAATGTTATATGTTAACATGTTATAATGTTAGTTAAAGTACATTCTCAGATTATTTTAAATATTTCTTCAAACGTATGTTTAAATATGCTTTCTAAGGAAAAATATCCATTGAATAATGTAAATCTATTGTGTAGTATATAATAGAACTTTGACCCTTGTTTTGTTATGGGTTTTTAGCAAACATTTAAAAGGACATCCAAAACTAGTGGACAATTGGATAGTTATAAATGATTATTTTCTTCTCTTTAAAACATTGTAGTTATACTTAGGTATAATATAAGTTAATCATAATTTTATATAAATGAGTATTAGGTGGTGTACATTGTGCTCCTTATCTGATATGAACACAGGGAGAGAAGTACACTGAGAATCACTCATATACAGTTCAACCTTGCACCTGATCTCCAAACTATAGTTACTGAAGCAAAGTAACTTAAAAGTACATGAAGTTGGCTTGTTTCATTTTTATTTCTATTTAGATGTTATTCTAAATTACGTTAAGTTTAGATAAATGAGCTTCTGGTCTCATAATGATGACAAAAGCGGGAGGGAAAGAAAGTGTGGTAATGTAACAAAGTAGTACTATTTTACATAATTTTAGAGATAAATCCATAATTTTAACAAGATCATTAAAAACTTGACTCTTGTTATGGATATTTGTAATTGCAGAACTGGTTAGAAGAATGTTGTCATAGTTACGACTAAATTAAAACAGTATTCTGTTTTTCTGACTTTTACAAACTTGCAGTTAACTTTTTTTTAATGTTTTGTCTCAGTTGAAAGTAATGAAGTTTCAAGATGAATTGGAATCTGGAAAAAGACCGAAGAAGCAAGGCCAGAGTCTTCAGGAACAAGTTGAACACTATCGTGACAAATTGCTCCAGAGAGTAAGTAGTGTTTACAATTTAGAATTTTACATTAGTTTTCAGTGGCTTGGATGAAGTATTTTAATGATGATGATGATGATGATGATGATGATGATGATGATGATGATGATGATGATAATAATAATAATAATAATAATAATAATAGTGCCACCACTACCCTTTAACTATGGTATATTGTGATTTGTATGAATAGTGAACTCATGAGTTCTTTTGCACATCACTCTGACTTCAGAAAAGGACATACAATGCAAAGTAAGGAACTTTAGTTGCTTTTGTAAGTAGTCTTATAGTAAAAAAGGCATAGCATACATTTTTCATTACTTATTTGAAGAAACCATTTGAAGAAACTGAAGAAAAATTATTCTGGTTGGGATGGAACAACATTGTAAGCTGTCCAAAAATCATCCTGTGGCCAAACAAATCAAATCAGTCAGTCAGTCAGTCAGTCAGTCAATCAATCAATCAATCAATTAATCAATCAATCAATCAATCAATCAAAATAAATAAATATTAAATTCCTTTTCCACTAAATGATATGAGATATCTTATGGTTTCCTTGACACCATGACAGAATAGGAGTCAAAAATCTATAGTTATGTATATAGTGCCTGCCCATAGGTCAATGCAGTTCATTGATAGTCCTCTCAGATTGTAGGTCAGTACAGCTTAATGTTGTGTACGGGTTTTGTAATAGTTGTTCAGGATTTCAGAAAATTACATCTTCCTATGTGGATATACTGAATCTTTAAATAGTTGTATATCAATATATTCTCTTCTGTGCTGTGATGTATGCTTAAAGCTATTTTGTACTAAGATGTGTTTATGTTAATTTAGAGTATGACATAAAGACTCTTAAGTATTTGCAGTTAATAACAAATGTGAATTAGATAAAGATTTATTTCCACATAATACTTTTACTAAATTTTTCTAGTAATACGTAATTTGGCTTATGTAAAGATACTTAGCTCAGTCTCTCCTAGTACATAAAGTGACAGTTTCATCCCAGTGCCTTAAAGATGAAACTCTCTATTCAGTCAGACCACATGTTGTATTGAAAACACTGGAGAAAGAACATCATAGGCAGTAGTGTTATTTATTTATTATTTATTTATTAATTGGACTTTTATACCGCTCCCTCTCCAGATAGGACTTGGGGCGGTGCACAGCATATAAAAATACACATAATACATACAACGAAATAAATGCATTCATACCACTAAAACCAAATTAAATTAAGCACTGCTAAAAAATTTTAAAACACGACAACCCTATAAAATTAATTACTAAAATCGAAGTCTAAAGTCTAAACCTAGTGTTAGAAGCTACCTAGAAGAATTAATGATCTGGTTCTCTGTCCCTATTTCATAACCTTGGGAAATTTTTTTTTACACTGGTTTCCATTTGGAAAACTATCTTAGCTAAGATTGAAATTGTGAGTTCTTCAGAGGAGGTCTTTGAACTTCCCAACAGATTCTGTACGTAGGAGGGCTTGGACTCAATGGTCTCTAAGGTTACTTTTATGATTCTGTTATATTTTACATGTAGGAAAAAGAAAAGGAACTTGAAAGGGAAAGGGAAAGAGATAAGAAGGATAAAGAGAAGTCCGATTCAAGATCCAAAGAGAAGAAGGAAAAGGAAGAATGTACACCAACAAGGAAAGAAAGGTATAATGTTTAAACAGATTAATATGCCTTATTGCAGTTATATTTACGGACCTAAGCATTTCATAATGTATATTTATTTATTTCTGTCTCTATTTCTCTCTTCCTTTTACTCTTCTATTCCTATGTATCAAATTTCAGTCTCTAATCTCTTATGTTTTACAAAAATACGTGCATTATGAAATATGTCGTTTTTCTTGTTCCATTAATTTATATTTTATAGTTCCATAATCCTAGCCCATTGTAGTTAATGTTTACAAATAGAGATGTGAAAGTATTTAATATTATTACAATTTTCAAAAAAACAGTTTGACATCCCCAGTAACACAGTTTCATTATTTGCAATACACAAAAAAAAGGCCATTCTTTTTGTCTGTGCTTTGCTTTCTCAAACTATGCGTGGCCCAAAACCCCCAGATATACCTGTTAAATCCAAGTGATATTATAGTTTATGTGGATCATCCCAGCTTGGTAAAACTTTATTTGGATGACTCAAAAACCTTTATGGCAGAGACTTCTTTGGACATTTTAATTGGCAAATTTAATTTTTTTTTAAAAAAAAATACACTATTTTCATTGGACCATACTTCAGATGTTATAATTTGCACTGTTTTTGCAAAAGGAAAAGGCGACATAGCACGTCTCCAAGCCCATCACGCAGCAGTGGAAGCAGACGAGCAAAATCTCCATCACCAAAATCTGAACGATCTGAAAGATCTCATAAAGAAAGCTCACGTTCTAGATCTTCCCATAAAGATTCTCCCAGAGATGCCAGTAAAAAAGCCAAGAGGTAAACCACAGCTTGTTTTACAGTTCAGATTGTCATTTATTATGTTATTTAGTGCCAATGATAATCATTTAAATTTTGAATTAATAGTAAGATTATATAATGTAATAAGAGGCAGGATAGAATCAACTTATTATGGTTCAGGAGAGAAGATTTAAAGAAATGTTGGGATAAATTATAAAGGAAATAAAAGTATGAAGATCTGGGGATTAATTAGAAAGTTTGAATATGGAAAAACTAAAAAAGTTGGATTAAGCAATGTGTAATTTATACTGGCTTGGGTCTTGATTATGCATATTTATTTAAATCAGTCACTTCTAAGTTAAATGGTAACTTATCAATAGATATTTCTGATAGGATTGCAACCTAAATGAATTTTGGTTGATACATGTAATATACAAATGTTATTTTTAACTTCTAGTTTCATGTATTTGTATGTTCTGGAAAAATTTTTTTTCTTGAAACCCAATTTATATAGCATTAGCAATTTTCTCTTTCTTTAAAGCATCAAAAGCATAGATAGAAATTGAATAAGAAAATTACTAACATCACTTAGTTTATTTTTTAGGTCGCCATCTGGTTCAAGGACACCAAAAAGATCAAGAAGATCACGATCCAGATCACCTAAAAAGTCAGGGAAAAAATCCAGATCTCAGTCTCGTTCTCCACACAGATCTCACAAGAAGTCAAAGAAGAGTAAACACTGACAAACTGTTAATTTTTATGATGCTGTCACTTACTGGAAATGCGGTTTTGTTTTTGTGCCTGAACAGTCTGTTAAACAAACAAATGAAAAAAAGCATTCCTTTTTTTTTGTGTGAATGCACGTGTATATTCATGAGTAACTGCATTGGTAGACCTGTCAATGTTTTATATTGTACAAAACCTTCATTGTGGCTATTTTCCAGAATGAGATTTTGTGTTTAGAAATTTCATCTGAAATGTGTGTATCAGATCTGCTGGCAGTAGTTGTTTTAGAATATTGTGAGTTAGGAGAAACCCCCATAACTGTTTTCCCTTGTCCCTTTTTTTTGTAGCTTTAACATTTTGAATTAGATTTGAAATAAAATCTGAAAAGGAAATGTAAAAAAAAATGTGTTTCCTTGTCCCACTCCATTGATTCCCCTTCCTTTTAACTTCCTAACACACAGGGCTACCAATGCAAACCTCTTAAAACAGACTTTTCCCATCTGTTCATCAAGTTAGATTGCTCTTCAATTATGTTGGGATCTGCCATAGAAACATAGTTACACAGCAGTGAATCTGAAGAGATGAAGACTGTATAACTTTTCAGTACAGAGTATCTGGTAAAATGCTTATTCTGCTGTACCTGGAATTTCCAATCAGAGTTTACTGTCTAAGCTTAGATTTTTGGCAACTACAGTGAAGTGAAGGTTGTTTTTTGCTTCGTCCATACTTCCAAAACCAAATGATGATTGTTTGGAGAAGAGGGATTATCACTGTTGCAACTCCTTCCTATTTGTGTGGTGCTATAGATGTTTGAGCAACAAAACCCACAATAAAAAAGGAAAGTAGGTTGTGGCCTCTGAAGATCTATTTCCAAGCGTTCCTTCTTTTCATTGATTCTTTAAACTGTTGAGCCATTTATCACATCACATCCATGACTAGAATAGATTTTAAATCTCAATTTTTAAAATTAAATTGGGGAAATTTTAATAAACACTTCTGGTTTTTCTGTTGTACAAATTCTTCATGCATGAATTTCTCCCCTGCATCTAAGATGTAAAGAAGTTTTTATTTGAACAGTTGTGTCTTTTTTCATAGGAATATTGCCGGATATATTGTTCTTCAAAGCACATGAAGAGCTCTGTTGAGTGTTAAGACCTCAGTATTAAGTGTATGGGTTTCTTTTCATGGAAAGTATGAAAAGAAAACAATATATTTCCTATCCCACAAATATCTCAAAATCAACATAAGAGAAACACACAATGAATTGTCTTTATAAAATCAGTTTTATTTTGGAGGATGACCTTGTAAATGCATTTTTGTATTGAATTCATTCTTTGGGTGTGCAGATTGTTGAAAGAGTAGCAGAATTCAGATTTTTTTAACTTGTCTTTTTCTAATATAATTGTACTACTTTCCCCTATTGTGGTCCTTTAGTTTTGGATGTTCTTTTGTTTTAATCTGTTTTTAAATTTTGGCATAGCATATCCTTTAAGTCATTTAATTTTTTCCATAAATAAAAACAACAAAGGTTCACTGTTTATTTACTAAAAGAAAGGACAATTGTAATAAACATGCAGAGTTTAAAGGGAACTGGACTCCAGTGAAGCATTATTTATAATTATGTTAATGTATTAATTCATTTATATAAAAGTATCTAGTTATTTTGTAAAAGGGGTTTGGCTATTCTCTTCTGCTATATATACGATTTTAACAATTATAGTAGTTTAGCTTTCAATATAGACCTTTGATTAATGTAAATATCTAAAGTTTATACCATCTCCTTTATAAGTGTAAAAAAGGGCTTCCAACAAGCTTCTAGAAATTCTTTTTAAAAGTGCAGAATTTATCAGACTATTTAGTTAATTAATCTAGTCAAGTAAAGCACCAAATCAACTAAAAATTATATATCAATACACAAGAAATTCAAGAAATTCAAAATTCAAGAAATTCAAAATAATACACAACTTCAAAGTGTGGAAATAGTGGAATTACTTTTTTCAGGCGTTGAATGATATCTCATGCTTGGCTTGGACTTTTATTCTGTCTTATCTCAGGTTATTTTAGATTGATGTATTCTGTGAAATGAGAGGGATATCTCAGGTGAATTTCTGGGGGAATATTCAAGACACTAATCAAGGCTAAACAAATGAAGACAAGATGGCTGTTTTTCTTTAACTGTAATTTCTACAGCTTTCGTACTGCCTGTTTAAAATACTGGAAGACCTCAAAATGCATAATCTGAACTTCAAAGGTCAATAAAAAATACTCACTGCAAGTTACAAATGTAAGGTATCAAATGAATTTGATTTTTTTTGAACTGGCTCGTGGCAGCTTATAGTTAAGTGTTTTTTTTAAAGCCTCTACATGCAAAGAAAAGTTAATTATTTCTGGACTATTGTATTCGTCAATTGCGAAAAGGATGGTAGTGGGGATAATCAAAGAAAAAGTTACAAAGAGAAATATCCCAAGTTTCCTACTGAAAAAACCGACATGTTTAAAGAAAGCCTTTAGAAGAGAAGAAGTATGGAAAGTTTTTCAAGTAAGATGGCTGTAGAGTTTGTCCACATGGAACACACAATCCATAAGATCCCCAGAGGCCTATTATATTTTCTCTTTAATTTGTTCCTGGATTAGTGACCAAAACAGTGATCTGTGAGTCTTCTAAAAATGTGATTGGTGTTTGGGTCCTAATTAATTGGTACATGTTGGCTTGCCACAAATGTCAGAAACAAGGGACCACTGTGACAAATTTTGACAGCAAATGGTTGCCTGATACTTTTATTCTGCTGCTTTGATATCTTGCTTGCCTTCCTATCATGAGGTTAAAACAATACTTCACAAATCTTCCATTCAAGCAGTAGGAGACTGGGTTAACTGCAATCAATTTCTGCACATCATATTGTGTTTTTAAACCAGAGTCCTGATCTTCCATATAAGTGGCAGCTGTGCCTTTTAAAGCTAACACGTCGTCTTTAGCTGCTTTAAAATTCTCCCGTTATTAATGTAAGCATATGTCAGTGAAACATCAAAGATTAAGAATAGGCTTAAAAACATGACTTGAATAACGGGGCACCATGGAAATGGCAAATCCACTTTTTAATACAGTAAATCAAATGTGAAGTTTGGATGTATGTCTTTAAATATTTAGGGAATTCTATACAACAGCAAATTGGTTATGCATACTTCTAGGTTGTTGAATGGGTGGACACAATCTTGAAGCAACTTGAAATCTGGAGTAGATGTAAAGGTTAGTAATATTTGATTGATAAAAGGAACATGCCTGCTGCACACTTTGGGAGTGCGGGTGAATTACTGATAGCATAAATCACAGCTATCACTACAATTAGTCAAATGCATCATTTCTACTTCGTTATTTGCTTCTATTAAAAAAACCAAGCCATTTTGCTAGGCCACAGCGGCTTCCATAAAGATGCACACATTTTTGAAAATTTTTCCTTCTAACATTAAATTGAACAACAATCCTGCTTTTTATTGACCTCCACACTATTTTATAGTGATTTGCTTTAAAACAACAAAAACCCTCCATAGGTTTAAACTGATATTGTCTCAACTTCTGCCTTTTAAAATTAATCATTGTTTTGATCTTACAAATTTATTTTTGAAATAATGGTTTGGTAGCATTCATTTATAATATTCTGAAAATTATTCAAGCTAAGATTGCTCCTTTGAGCAATTTCCCTGTTCCAGTCTTTAGAAATAAAAGCCAGATTGAAATTTATGGAAACATGATTCACAGTACAGTGTTTAAGAATTTGAGGCAAACTCAGTTGAATGAGCCTTTAGATCCTTCTCCTTAGATTAATTTAAAACCTTTAAACTTTAATTCCAGGTCCAGCCAATTCTTAGAATGCATTTCTAAGAATCAAACAGATCAAATAAAATTCTTGTGGGAAATATATTTACCAGATTAAACAAAATTTATTTGCTATTTTGATGGGCTTTATTTTGGTCAATGCCCTTTTTTGAATTCCCTGTAAACTTAATTTTTAAAGTTGCCTCAAGATGTCATCAGAGTCACACACATCATGCCATTGCACTCATAATAGTAAATTTATATCATAGAGAATAAAAAATGCTCTTAAGTGATTTGGGGCATAACTTTTCAGATTACCAACATTAGTGGTATCATCAAGATAATTAAAAAAGGTAGGCAGCTGTGCTGATCTATAGCATATTACTCAATAGATTAAGATCAGTTATGAAAAGCATCAGAATTCTCTTCACAACTCTACAATATGTCTTAGATTGGTGTCACAAGCTGCCCCAGGGAGATTTTGTACTTTAAAAGGGGTATCAAATCTCAGGATCCGCCTACCAACCAGGCCAACTTCAGAATACAGATGGAAATTGTCAAAATAGGATTTGAAGAAGAGCTTTGAAGGTGATAAAATTGAAGGAAATAAGTTATTAGTAAAGGTAAAGGTTCTCCTCCCACATATGGGCTGGTTGTTCCCGCCTCTAGGGAGCAGTGCTCATCTCCGTTTCAAAGCCAAACAGCCAGTGCTGTCCGAAGATATCTGTGGTCATGTGGCTAGCATGACTAAATGCTGAATGTGCATGGAACGTTACCTTCCCACCAAAGGTGGTTCCTATTTTTCTACTTGCATTATTTTACATGCTTTCGAACTGCTAGGTTGACAGAAGCTGGGACAAGTAATGGGAGCTCACTTCATTACGTGTGCTAGGAATTTGAACTGCCGAACTGCCAACCTTTCTGATTGACAGACTCAGCATCTTAACCACGTCCCTCTTAACGGATGGATTATTACAGGTTATAATCCATCCGTTACTCATAGCACCTCTCATTTAGGTGAATCAGCATAGTAACATTACCTTAAATATGATTCATTTCAGATGCGTATCAAAACAGAGCTTTAGTGGGCAGATTTATTAGAACTGGAATTTGGGAATACAAACATTTACCAATATCAAATGTATTAATATTCTATTTAGAGAGTACAAACAACTCAAGTAATCTCTTCCCAGTTAACTGTTTCACAATTGCCATGGAGGACCATCTCCCACTGTCCCCAAGGAGATTAGAAGGCTGTCATTTTCCATATATCTGCCATTTGTTGTTTGTTATGGTTGCCATTTTATGGAACAGCTTGCCCCTTAACCAAGTATATATCCCTATTGTCATGACTTTCCAGAAATTGGTAAAAATTGGCTTTTCTGGAAGAGCTCGGGGAATTGATTGTGAAGTAGTAACAGCCAATTGCTTCATTGTATTATTTTATTATTAATACAATTCAATTGTACTATTAATAAAATAATATAGTAGGTCTATACTGCCTCAAAAAAGATTGTAGAATAGCAAAACATGTTTGTTCTGCTGCAAAGAAAACTACATGGGTAAATCTGTGAACTCACCAGGAGTAGAGATCAATTGGGATCAGATTTCTGTTCTTGAATATTTTATGATTTACTGTGGTTCTATGGCAATTGTGATTTTCTCCAACTGTGTCCACCAGCCATCCATGTATGAAAAGCTGTGAAAGGCTGTAGTTAGTAAAAGAACAAGGAGCACAGTTCAATCAAATGTTTTCCATTTCAAATCATATTCATTTCCCTGGAAAATACTGGGTTATTCTCGTTGATTTCAGTAAGCTAAAGAAATATATAGCTTAAACATTTTCTGTTGTGGATAATAAGACATTGTGGCTTAATTTACATCATGACCATAAATTAAGTCAGTCAGTCTGTCTGTCTGTGTGTGACTGTGTCTGTGTGTGTCCGTCCATCCATCCATCCATCCATCCATCCATCCATCCATCCATCCATCCATCCATCCATCCATCCATATATCTAATCTATTTTGTGGAAGAGGACCAATTTACCTGCCTGCCTGCCTGCCTGCCTGCCTGCCTGCCTGCCTGCCTGCCTGCCTGCCTGCCTGCCTGCCTGCCTGCCTGCCTAACTACCTATCATTTATCTCCCTCGAATTGGCAGCTAGATTATCTTAGCTTTTTTCCCCTTATGTTGATTAGAATGTCCTTGATTGTTATTGATAACATGGTAATGCCTCTGACTGCCAAAATATATTAATGTCCGTCTTGTTTCTGCCTGGAGAGATCTGTGGCATGTCTCAGAGGAGGAAACAATGACTTGTTTATTGCTTAAATGAACAATATTGCTTGGTGCTAGCTGACATCTATAACTGAGGCCTCTCTCCCCCCCTCCCCCCCCTCGTCCTTCCCTTTCCCAAGACAAGAATATTGATCATTGTTGACAATAAAGTAACACAACAGCAGAAAAACTTAATTCTAAAATTTGTTTGAAAAACAAAGGGGGAGCATTTTCAATGGGTTTCAGTACAAAAAAAGATACATAGATAAAATAAGGGTAATTAGTCCTTTCCATCTTTTGGGATCAGTGAATCCTAAAATACTTTCAAATAGACAAAAATCAAAATCTTGAGGTTTCATCTTTTAGACCAAGTAACACTGCATAAAATACAGCTACTATGTGTAGACTGCAAAAATCTAATCAACTAGAAGAAGGCAGCAAAGAAAGACAGAAAAGTCTAGTACTGGTTCCAATCTGTGCTATTTATATAAGCAAACAAACTATGGCCGCAGCAGTATGGACCTTACTGTGAGGAAATATGCATAGCACCACATTGTAAAGCAGTGACCCTACATGCCTGTATCTGTGAAGAATGGATTAGTCTTGTTCATATAAGAAACGTTGGCAGATATGGAATTGTTTTCAATACATTAATAGCAATTCTCTTTCAATAAAATGGACACATAAAAACATGCAATTTTGCCACCAGTCTGTTGCTTAGCTGTTACGTAGACCATTACATTTTATGTTATTATAAAAAATAACATAGTCTGAAAGTTTACACCTATAACTTTAGAAGTTCCGAGTAAAAGTAAATGGAAGCTAGTTCTCTTGCTCTTTTTAAAGCATTTAATCAAAGCTTCACAGCTCAATTGTTTTAATTTGCATTGGGCTGACATTTTGACTGTGAAGTCAACAGAATGCACATCAGTTCCCTGGAAGAAGACTTTCTTCCAGTTCCCTGGAAGAAATTTTCATTGACGAGCTATAGTTACCCTTGTTGTAATCAAACATTGATTTAATCATGATGATCCTGAAAGTAGAGTTAGTCGTTACATGAGCTTTTATATATGAAATGCCAAAGGTCTGAAACCAGAGAGCCCATTTTATTAACTCTTAGAGAAAGTCTGAGAAAATTGATCTATTTTAATATTTTAAGGTAAAGGTTGACTTGCCTCTTAGTATAAATTTGGATGAAACAGGAAATGTTTGAAGAATAGAATAGAATACAACTTTATTATGGTCATAGATTAGCAATAAATAAGAATCATCACTGTTTACAATAGTGTTAAAAGATAGTATAACAATAATAGTGGATGATAATATCCATGGTAATAAAATACATGGTCTCAGCCAGTTTGGTTCATGCCTTGTTTACATGATTGAAAGGCAGATAAGTATGTGTGTAAATGTAATTTCTTTAAAAATTGTAAAATATAATCCAGGATACTGAATTAACTACTAAGGTTTTATTTAACATTCATTGTTATGCCTTGAATGAAAATCAATGTTTTTTTCTGATCATTTCAGATACTGAAACTTTGAAAAATTTTGCTATAGTTCTTCTTAAAAAAGGTCTTAATTAAATCTTGTTGTTGATTTAGAGCAATTTAAAAAATAATACAGTAAAAGCAATCAACATTTAACTCCAATAAGTTCTTGTTTCAGACTGACAATTTCAAAGGGCTAACAAGTTATCCAGCGGTGGACATACTGACCTATGTACCACTCTCTATTCCATCTTGGTTCACACAGCCCACTAAAACAGAATATTGTTAGCATAGTTTTGGCTTTATGCCTTGGGTTAATTTATGCAATTACGATTTAATTCAGTAAATTAATGTTAAAAATGATAGTTTTTCATGTTTATGAAGACAGTCTTTGGTAGCAACCAGTGATGTAGTTGCGAAGGATAAAGATGAGTTTGTTGGCACCCTATTGGTGGGAATTCCAGGCCAGAAAAGTCCAAATAAGTTTCCTACTGATTTAAATGCTGACTGATGAAATATTTAATTTCATCAGCCATGCCACTAAATAGTTCCAGTTGCTAATACATTTATAATATTTTTAAGCTCCTAAATTGTATGAGTGTCTTATTTTCATTGTATGGTTTTATTGTCTTAATTATTATTTCATAAATGGTTTTGTTTGAATTAATATGTCGCCTTCTGAGATTAAAAGCTTGAATGTGAAATTCAAAACTAATGACTCATGAAAGATTAGATAGGTTAATTTTCTAGTTTGCAACCATAAAACCTCTTCATTATTGAAATATGAGAATGGGCTGAAAATAAATGAACTCTGTGTGTGTGTGTGTGTGTGTGTGTGTGTGTGAGAGAGAGAGAGAGAGAGAGAGAGAGAGAGAGAG
>JAPKID020003039.1:0-12721 GCA_026931265.2 Tropidonophis doriae
TCCCAGTTTTTCTTAGTCCAAAAAATTAGTATACATATTGGATTAAATTACTAGGGGTTTGGAGGGATTGATCTATTTACATTTCTCATCTCTTACGGGAGGATGAAGTAGAACAACTTTCAGATTTCAATATTTGCTTATGCAAATATTTACTACTGCACATTGCTAAACAGTGTAACAAGAGAAGACTAAGGAAGGCAATATTATTCCAGTCACATTTGCCTTTTTTTTTTGCCTGTGATCTGAATTAGACAAGCCATTAAGCCATAACTTGGTTGATGTATCAAATAACCATATATGGGTTACAATGTTGCCTGCTGGCCTACTCAACATTTTAATCCATGTATGAGGAATTGTAATTGCCTCATTTTATGGTTTATTTTTAACAGCTGTGTTACATATAAAAACAAACAATATAAACTTAAAAGTATAATTGTGAGAAGCTGTGTCTTATGAATGTCTGTTTTTTGGCTTATTGATATAAAAGCTATAGTATATAAAACTGCTTTATATTGATCTGTACCATTAGTCTGTGTAGCACTATAGCATATTCTCAGAATAAAACAGAGTTGCCAAGATTTCAAGTAAAAATTTTTAAAATCCTTTCAGAGAGCTTTTACTGAAGATATTTGGGCTGAAAATAATGATTTATTCTATAATTAAAGAATAGCACAATGGCTTTTAGGTATAAAGCCAGCAAGATTAATTTTCAAAAAAAGGGTAATAATTGTGGTGAATTACTTGAGATTAAGAGAATTGCTGATTACAAGCAAAACAAGGATAGTGCTTCAGATAAAATAAACATAATACTTCAGTGATCCAAGCAAATAAACAAACAAACCCTTAGACTGTTGTTTAGATGATATAGTTATAAAAAAGATTATGTTAATGTTATATTCTTCTCTATTTTTTAGGAAGCAAAGATAATACATGTAGGATATGGCGCTAATTGAGACAAAGGCTGACCCTCTTCTCTAGGAATTTTAATTCAGTGTTGTTATAGAGACAATAACCTTTAAAAATCTGCTTTTTGCATCTGTCTTTTTTATTCTTTATGAAGCAGAAATATTTTCTGGACTTATTGTAATAATTAACTTGGCTAGTTATGTAAAAATTTGTCATTGAAAAAATTGTAAGAAATGCCTTTTTTCTCAAGATCTATAGGCTAGTTGGAGGGAGGAGGCTTCATCATACTATTAGTTGTTACTCTTGTATTCATTTAGATACCTTATCCTTACAAGGTTTAATTTTATTTAATAAAACATTTCAATATGTATAATGTAAATATCATTGTAGTATCTTTAGAATGTTGTATTCATATTTTATATTTGGGACTTAATTTTGAATTTATATTGTATAATTCTATTTCTTGACTTTTTAAAAAAAGTAAAGTTTATATTTATGGTTTGTCTCATTTAAGCTGAAATGAAAATGATTATTCATTGATTTTGGCATTCACGTGTGAAAGTAATGTTGAAACAGCATAACACATATCTTTTCTTTTAATGTGAACTGCTTTTCTTCTCAAGAACTTGATGTTGGTTTTACAGAGCCTTCTAATCTAATCTGCTGCTAATTTGGGCTTCTATACGAGCAGGCTGTCCAGGAAAATGCCTGCCCCAAAGTTCATGCAATGTTGTTTATTTTGGCTCTTGTATCAACCAGAATTTGTTGATGTTATTATTTATGATCCATCATTTCTTAGTCATTAGATATGATTTTCTACATTTCTGTTTTGAATAGTGTGAAAGAACTGTTGCTGTCAGCAAAGCATCATTGTGTTCCAAAATATCCAGATGCTGGCATAAAGCTTAGTTGTAAATGTGTATGAAACTTTAGATTTTGTTATATGGCTCTGAAAATATCAGGTTGCTGGCTTATCTGCTTTCTTCTACATTTAAGTTTCCTTTCAATAAAGAAAGCTAAAAAAAAGTCATGTGAAATCTTTAATACAGCAAAGGACCACTATTTTCTACCTTATAAAACATAGCACCTTTCCAAGTGAAACATCATTTGTTTCTATAGTACATACATTTGAAAAGTTTATAGAAACAAAAATTAAATAAAACTATTAAGCCGCTACTAAAATATATCTACTTGCAAGCAAAAATTCCACAAATCAGAAGTGAGGGAAACATTATCTGTATAGATATAGGCTCAGAATATATGATTGTATGAGTTTAATCTTATATCTTACATTAGTGTTAAGTAATTTGTACAGAACTTATCTTCCCCACTAAATAATTGTACAACAATGCTTTATTTCATATGTATCACATATAAGGGATATTCAGAATCAGTTTTAAGAAAGATAAAGGCAGATTGTTAACACAAATTTATTTCAAGTTAGGCTTCAGTACTAAAATGTAATATACAGAGAGAAATGTCATCACATTGTTACATTATTTGTGCTTGTAAACATTTATTCTACCACTGCAAAATCTGTGTAATTCACAACTAATTTGCCATTGGTCAAAAATAAATATATTTCAACAATATATCAATCTCTAATGAAGTATTATTTTATTGATTTCTGAGTGAAAACACTTACTGATAAACTTTTTAGAAAATGGCACTTTTCCAAAGCAGACCAAGGTGCTAGTCCAAAGTTCTTTTATGAACAATGGTATTCTTTACTTTTCTACATATACTGTAGAATGCTTATTTTCCATAAAGCCACTTAAATTGATAGAAATGCTGGCAATATCTTTGTTCTATATATAAGAAAGGGCAGGCATGATTGGGAAATGGTGGTAATTATGGCTCTCTATACTGAATTAAAAAATGCCTCTAAAATAGTGCAAAACAATGTTATTTTTGGATACATTCTAAAATCATAATCCTGTAGTGAAAAGCACCCCTTTTTGTGAAAGAAATGTTCAATATCACAGTAGCGCCACGATGAAAACTGCTAGCAATGGATATTGGCAAGTTGTACTGGAGCTATTTATCAAGTAATAAGCTGATTTTTTTTTTTACTACAATCTAATTTACTTCCTTGATTACCGTATATATTAAAATCAGATTCTTTAGTTCAGTGGTGGGTTCAGGATCCCGTTGCAACCAGTACGGGGCCAGGGGGCTACCACATGAACAAGCACGCATGCCTACTTACCGCTCACGATGCCTCCGCAATGCTCCAGCTGCTCAGTGGAACATCACACAGGCATCGTACACTCCATGTGCAAAAGCCCCAAACAGCTCAAATACCGGTAAGGAGCATTGGGGAACCCTCCAGAGCACCATAGCAGAACGGTACCTGGTGCTCCTGGCAGGCATTGGTACGCCCATATCGGGGTGTACTGGTCGTAACCCACCACTGCTTTAGCTGTTACAAAGATTGTTTGAATAGGATGAGAACTATTTTTCTGAGTTGCAAGGTACTAGCTTTTGACAACCACATTTTTCTGTAAGAAAAATCTTATGTTCTATACTTCAAATATTTACAATAAAAGGATATATTATCTTAAAGATGTTAGAAATAAACTGCTGTTAATAGTATGAAACATTTCATCAGTATAATCTTCCTATTAAGGCATAATGGAAAGCCATTATTTTCCAGGTTAGCCTAATTGAACTTATTTTACTTTTGGAGTTAAATGACTATTTAATTCCTGACTGAACCCACTGCAAACTTACTCTGAGTACATGTTTCTATTATTTATTCAGAGATTGAAAATAGTTTTATAAAACACATGAATCATTGTTAAAACTGGGAAATGCTAATATTTTGACAGTGGCCATTCAGGCAAGTGTCTAGGATTTCCTGTGAAACTCAATTATATTAAAGGAGAGACCAGCATTATACTCATTGAACATGAGTTTTAAGAACTCATTTAAAAAGCTGTTGGGCTTAATTCTTTCAGCAGAATGGACCCACTTTTGGAATGACTTTCAGGCTTTTCAGCGCAGTGTCAGCATAGACCTTAATTTGCTCTTTGGGAATAGATTGAAAGCAGAACAATATGGAATTCATTTAAGGATATCTGATATATACTCATTTGCCATTTATAAATCACTAGGCATATGAACTATAAATACAAAGGTGTTGTTTTTTTTAAACTGAATTTTGTTACTGGGATTCCAGTTAGCAGTTAATACATAGCTGGTAGATTATGGAAAATGTCTTTTTCATTTAGATTCTGTAAAAAACACCACCACCCAGTCATTTAATTGCAAATTCTATTCTTTGCAAGAGCAATGCAGTCAAAACTACAAAGTCCTTCATGTAGTAATATTTTACACTGGCTCTTCACTTCTCTCTTTCTGCCCTGTCCCCACTCCTCACTTTCCTTCTTTGCACTGCTTTGGAACAGGGTCATGATGTAGCAGCAGAATGGATACTTTTCAGCTCTATTTATGTTGAGATTTTGAATAAAACAGGGCCACTCACAGATCACTGCCGCTTAAAATGGAATAAAAATGCAAATAATATCTTTAAGGAGGTTTTTTATCCTAGCTCAAGAAGCCAGTCAAAGAGGCTCAGAGTCGGCCCTTTAGTTTCTTCATGGAGTTTACAAAATTGTACCACAGCATGAAAGATATCGCCCACTTTCCAGCACTTCTGGTGCACAAATTTCACAACATCTAAAAACTGGAAGAAGAAAAAAACAATTGTTAGAGAAGGTTTTATTTTTCCCTTTTTCATTTCAAGCAAAGAGATCTAAACTAATGCACGTTAATTCACAGTTATTCAGTGAAAACAGCTGTACCAAATATGTTGTGCATGTATGAACTGCCCTAAGTCGTTGAATGCCAGATCCATTGTTCTAATTCGCATTTTGCTACTGATCACTCAGCTAATGATTAATGACAAATCAAATAATCCACATACAATTACTAAAGAATTAAGAGACACTTGATAGAAATGAGGACACTATTTAAAAGCAAGTTGTATAAATAAAAGGTATGTATTGTTTTTCTGACTGTGATGAAACAGGGTTGTGGGTTTCTAAAACAACTGGCTCTATTTAAATACTCAGAGGGTGCCACAATGAAGAGGGAGTCAAACTATTCTCCAAGGCACCTGGGGGCAGAACAAGAAGCGACGGGTGGAAACTAATCAAGGAGATTGTCTCTTACAGTTTTGAATGGTGGTGGCCATAACTTTTAAGAAATACTGAGTAGCATGTAAATTGTAATACTGTCAATTTCTGGACTGCTGTCTTATGTGGATAGACACATTTCATAATATGAGTCAATGAAGGGTAATGCACAGGCATAGATACAAGGTGTTTGGCTTTAAATACCCAATTATCCCCAGAACACATGGAACAGAATTAGTATGTCATAATCTCTTGACCTTACTTAGAGTGGTGTGACGACAAAAAGATTTTGTGTATATACTTCTTGAAGCAGCTTAGGGAAATGATGGGATAAAGATGCAACAAATCTACAGATCTCAATGGCAAAAGCCATTTTTTTTCAATGGAAAACTGGAAAAAGACAAGAGTCCTTAAAATGTTATTGCAATTTTATGTCTGAAAAAGTGACATTTGTCTCTAAATACTATAAATCATATCTTACAGTATTTGGCTTCACTTCAAAGTGCTAGTTCTCATTCTGATTACCCATTATGGCTTAGCTCCTGGATATTTATAGAACTATGACTCCTGTCAAGATGTTGTTTGCCCCATATATTCTTCTGGAAAGCTGTCACATGATATAAAGCCTCTGGAGTAGGAACCAGACACTATATCCTCTTTTTAACTGCTCCCATGCTGAACATGCTGAATTTCTCAAACACAGACTGTTCTTAGTCCCCTTTGCCTTTTCCAGATTATTAAAGACCAAGCTGTTCCACTGAAAGGTACACAGGATATCCTTTTCGGTATATTATTAGCTGGAAAGAGGGTTTGGTATTTTATTTTATATATTTTCTTGCTTGTACACTGTTGCCTACCATAGAAAGCGGTGATGGTATATTAAACAGTGGAATCTATCACAAATACCATTCACAAATACCTTTTCAATTCTGTGTTCCTGAGATTTCTTAAAATAGATCATGGGTATGCCCATCTCAGATGCAGCAATCCATTGAAGTGTAGCACGCAATTCTGCATCAGGATATTCTGGTTCCAGATCCATGTTTATCACCAAGAGATCTTTCTGCTCCTTAGTAGTTTCAACAGTCAACCCAGACGTGCATGCTAAAAAGTGAACATATATTTTTTAAAAATTTCGTGACACAGATGCTTAAGAAGAAAATTCCCCTTCATTTTATAATATATCTTACCTTCTATCTTTTCTGGTAGTTTCTCACAGGAAACACCTCCTCCTGTTAAATCACTTAAGAAGCAGAATAAAAAAGAACAATCTTTAAAAGGAACTTTGGCTCTTGCTACATATTCATTATTTCATGAATCTGTGATTACTTCAGATAGATGAAGAAAAGTAATGGTTTTATTATGAACTATGCTAACAGAAACCTATCAGTAGAGCAATGATAAGAATGAGAGATGCTTTTTTGTATATTTTGCACCAGCCTTCATATTTCTTGCCAAAGGAGGCACATCTAGATTCTCTTCAGTTACTTTTTGCTACCAAGCAGAGGCCTTCTGATTCAGATAAATCTTGGGTAGGAATTTTAAATATTTTTTTTTAAATGTTTAGCAAATCTAGAGCAAAACTCAAGGTAGAGTCAGCACAGGAGGGCAGGGTAGCAGATGGTCAAGGCAGAAGCTTGCATGCTTGCCCAGTTTTTGAACCTCAATCATTAATTCCACTCCATGCCTTTATATAAGAAATGGGTATTGTGGATTTAAAAATTGATTATTAAGGCACACTGGATTTTTAAAATCATTAATTTCTGCAATTCTACTCAAAAATGTTCATTTCATTAAACTTTATCAACTGAATTCAATATTCAATATTGTGTTTATTAAAAAATAAACATAAATGTCCTACTTTTGTATTCAGAAAGATGTGTGGAAGTGTTTTTGATTTGTCTTCATTCATTTGTATGTTTGGGTTTTGGTTCCATTGAATGAAATTGGACTTGAATGTGTCTGTCCTTTAGAATTGCACACTAAATATATATAGGATATGGTTATTTAAAGATAAAGAAGTTCCAAAATTGAGATACTGGAAATGTATAAAACAACAGTATCTTTTTATTTTTGTGAAGTGATGATTATTGGAAGGCCAAGAAAAGGGTAATTAGGCAAAAGAATTTAATAATCATTGTGGTAGCCAGCCATTGATAAATGGCTCAATTTTCCAGGTATAGATTATATAAGCATATTTCACATACCTGTTCAGAGCTTTAATGCTTTTAGACCGATGTAGAAATAAATCCAAACAAGAAAATATGTTTAAAATGTGTGCACCAGGTTAATTATCTTTTCATTTCGAAATGTACAGCTTCTCTTCATCTTAATTGAATCTGTTTTGAACAAGCCTAATTTGTTGCTAAGAGATATCCTTAATGAGATGAATGTAATGCATTACATTAATATTCATAGAGGTTGAAATGCAGAGGAGGGCTAGTAGCTGGCCTCAGAATGGACAAACTTGGCAAAAGCAATATAAAGAATTATTACTTCCCAATATTTGGAGATCATACTTTTATTAATACAATTAACGAAGTGGCAGTTGCTTTTATTTTCAATCACATCATAGTTCAGTTTATATTCAATTTGTGGTCAAGTACATCTCCAGCGTAAGTTTCACAAGCATCTTTGCCAAATCAGATATCCACCACCCTATTCCAATGCATCATTTTCCTAAATGAGGAACTTGCAATTCTCTCTGCTAAATTTTGTTTTGCTATTTTCAACTATTTTTTTCTAGATTGTTAAAGTTAATTTGAATTTCTCCCAAGCTTAAGCTCAACTACTCACTCAATTTTGTGTCATCTACATATCAAATAAGCTTACTTCCATTTTTTCATCCACAAAATAACACACACACAGGCATTTATGAATTCCAGTGATTATAAACTGAGGTGGGCTGCTGCCAGTTTGGACCGGTTCAGGTGAACCAGATAGCCTGCCCGCCCACCCACCACGGCACTATCCCATCCTATATAATCATTGTAGGTTTGGTGCCATGCACATGCTTGTGCACTTATCCTTTCACGTTCTGAGTAAACCAATTGTTACAGTATGTGACACCCACCTCTAATTATAAGACTGAATAGGAAGCACAGTAGACTTTCAGTCTACAGTTTGGAAAACAACAGGTAGTCAGTTATCTGACTCATTCAGCACAGGTGACTGCGTTCAGCTACTGTAGCAAGCAGTCACATTCAGGTAAAGGGATGTGATTAATGGAATATGCTTGACTCTTCAAGAAGAAGCCTTTTGCAGGGTTAATTAACAATGAGCAAAACCTGGAACTCTGGATGTATCAGCGCATGTTTAAAACTGCCTTTTTTGTTTGAAAGAACTCTCCATTATCAGACCTGCATTCCTCTGGTTCCTTTTCCCTGATTTCTTCTAATCTGTTGCCTTGCAAATGGATCTTCAATTTATAATCCCTGGATTGGATATCATAAATGCCTCTGGCTCTAGGACTACAATGGACACACTCATTTTGAAATGAGACTTCAGGTATAGTAAGAGTTACAGATGTGATATTCTTTTTCTGCATATCTTTTGCTATTTAATTTATGATCCCTCGTATTGTTTGCTAATTGATTTAAGTTTCAACTAATAAAATGAGTGGAAATGTGTTAATGCTTCCTGCTTGTTTGCTACTTTGGGCTGTAAAAGTATCACTCTTCAAAATAAACAAAAATGTGTTGCTAGATAAAAGCATTTACATGAATTACCGTAGACAGCTCCAACAGAAAAAATAGCTATGTATCCTTAAATACTAGGATAAGGCTTGGGAGGGAAAATATACATGGATTGTAGACATGAATTTGTATATGCAAACTTATTTAATATAAGGGCAGAAAGTTAATTTGCACGTTGTAATGCATTGTAATATTTGTGTGAAAGCTGGACATTTTTATTAAACAGTAATTATCAAACTTGTAATAAACAATTGTAGGGTTATATTGCTACTTGCAAGAAACAGCAACTGGAAAGCATCAAGATAAACTCTGAAGCTTTGGAAAAGTTTGCCACATTGTACACACTGTGAATTTTTGGATTAAGATGAAATGGTGTGTATGTTGGATGACTTCCATCCCCGAACAACTACTTACTTAAATGCATGAGAAGATGGTATGTTTTCCTGATAAGTTTCCAGATCCATAATGCCAAGACTGCTAGAGGTACTGCTGTTGCCATTGCTGACAATGCAAAAATGTTAATATTAATGCTAGTCTGCACCAATACGTACTTGAACACAATCTTAACCCAAAGTGACAGACAGAACTGCCACTTTTCTATTTGTCAGAATGAGGGCATGAAGTTCTTCTTTGCTCAGCAAACCATTATTAAACAGAGCAAAAAATAAGGGAAGAAAACAAAGTAAACTGTTATAGTAGGTATATATCTAGTGATATATAAATACTACTAAAGAAAGAACTAAATCTGAAGTATGTGTTTTGAAATGACAGTGTTTTCAGCCCAGAAAAGCAAATTATCTTTTTTATAAGGTGATTTATGCCTGCATATGAACCAATTGATAATAGCAGCAAATGTGTGAGATGTATCACTTAAAAGGTATTGCTTTGAAGTGCTGACAGGTAATATGAACACTTGATGATACTGGATTAATGATGATTGGTTTATATATGTTCCAATTATCAGTTGATATTGCAATGATGACGTATTTAGCAAGTTTACATTCGTATCTACTTTAAGACTGATCGCATTGTAATCCCTTTGAATAACTTTCCAGAAACTCAGAAACTTCTTATAATATAAAAAGCATCACCATTTGGCAGCGTGACATCTTATATCAATCTGCAGCTCCAAATACTTGATTGCTTTGGCAGCACTGAGCCACATAATGTAAACTGAAAACAATAATAGTCCCTTAATACACATTATCAATCTTGTTGGGCAAATGATCCAAGAGTGCAATAGCAAATTATTTTTAGGAAGAGAAAAGTCTTAAAACAGTTTTGAATTTATCTATTTTATCTGTGTCAGCACAGAGTTAGATGTAAGCATTTAGAAAATGTGAATGAGCCATAGAATGAAATCTGTGTATCTGTAAAAGGAATAGATGAAATTATTTTCCCCCTTATAGATTAGCCATTCAGGCCTAACAAAGCTATGTAGATCTACACATATCCTAAAACTGATACTCAGTTATAAGACTGAAGTGCTTGACAGAAAAGAGGCACCTTAAATAGTCATTTGTCCTCCAGACTTTTTTACTTAGATTTCTAGCCTAATGGTGAATGAGAACTTGGTACAGGAGAGCAATGTGCAAGTCACCCAAATAATATATGTATCAGCAATATGGAATAAGAGAAAAAAGAGCTTGATTGACCAAGACCGTAGTGTTTTTCATATGGGAATGGAAAACAATTGCTTTGGGTGGGATAACAATCTATTTTATTTATTTATTTGCATTATTTCCAAAGTTATAATGAGGTCTCCTGGAACTCAATACAAAAGCTACACCTCTTTCTGCAGAATTCATTTTGAGAAAACCACAAGCCAAATATTTATGCAGTTTATAGCTTGAAGAGCACAAGGTTACCTCATAGATCTCTCACTGAGTTGCAAATAGCTGCTTGTATCATCAGGATTGTTTGCCAGCTGGCACCAGCTGCTGCAGGTACTTTCTTCACTGCTGCTAAGAGGGACTGGAAACTCTTCCCCTGCTGTATTGTCCACAGAGGCTTCAGATTCAAGGCAACTACACACTGCCAAACTGATTGATAAAAGAAAAGATGTTCTTGACAAAACAAGAATTATTTCTCACAACTGAAATAATTCCAACTGTCAACACCCTTGTAGCAGTCATGGAATCATCAGACCCTAATGCAATTTATACTGCCTTTTTAAAAGATGCATCTGTTACCATATATTTTATGAGAAAAACAAATGGCCTTCTTTCTTGTAAGGATTGAAGTCTGCAGGTAACACCATATCTCCTATAATTCCCTTCCCTTCTGCTCCCTGAGAAACCAATTGTCTTTTCCATCTGTAGTGGAGCAAAATTAAAGTACAGTTTGCTTCAAGGACAAGGAAAATGGGAGAAAGAACAGCAGATTAGGAAAAGAATATAATTAAGAGTTTTAAACAATGTGATCTTTCTTGCTAGGTCAATACCTGTCCACGATTGTAATAAATTCATCTCTTTGTCCACTTTCTGATATGAGGTGAGTGGTGTTCAGATAATGGGACTATTAAGAGGCAATGCCCATTTCCTAAGATTTTCTTTATGTCTGCTTTACTTAGATTAATTTTAAGTACTATGCTAGTTCTCGTTTGTTAAGATTGTTCATCTCTTTTAGGTTAAATCTGTATTTTATAGGTGCTATTTATGATTTTTGGATTAATTAGTAACTCCTGACAGTTTTGCTTGCTGTTCTTGGTTTTACTGTTGCTCATAAAATATAAAAGAAAGTTATGTATAAATATTTTACTTAATTTAAAAACATATCCTTAAAGGAATAATCTCAGGCATAGGCCTGGCAATTCTCACAATCTTTCCCTCTTCCATGAAAACATAAATATTTTCAGGATCAGCTAAGGCCCCAATTGGATAAGTCGGTAAGACCAATGACAATAATTGGGAAAAACTGATGAAGTGCCCAAGTTTTTTGTGAGATGATATATTTCTTCATGATTGAAAAAGCTAGAACCTTCAATTCTAGCTCAGTTTTCTGTATATTTGGGAAGCTTCAATATGCAGTATTTAAAAAAGTATCCCACATAAAAGTAAAATGAAGTCATCCTCAAAGTATTTTTCTCATCACATGGTTTGCAAAAAGTTCTATACTGCAATCTAATCTAAATGAGAAAAATAATTTTGTTGCTGCCATTGCTAAATGGAAATCCTTTATAATATACAACAAATGCCCCAATCTATAAATAAATCCTAAATTGCATCTGCATACCTCTGTGCAAACAGATTCCACAAAAATTCCATGTAGTAGCAAAGATGATGTTTGTGTACAGAATTGCTGCTAGAAAAAGCTGTGCACTATAGTCTGCTTTTGATTTCTCTGACCTTCTATATCACCTATACTTTTCCCCACCAATACCCTCCTTCCTGCCCAATTACTCAAGGTTTTCTTTATGCAAGAAGACAGGTACTGACGGCAATGAGACAAGAGGGAAAGGATATAGGAAAATGACACAGCCAGGAAAGACATGAGGAGAGGAATGACACTGTGCATTTATTGCTGTGTTTGGAACAGGAGGGGAAAGGAGAAAAAGAAGACTGACTTGACACAAGTCACTATGCTTTTCATCTTTGTGGCACCAGTTTCAGATTGAAAGAAGTAAAAATGCCCCAATATTAATAAGTAGTCCTCAACGTACGATCACAATTGAGCCCAAACTTGCCATTGCTAAGCAAGGTTAAGTGAGCTGCACCCTATTGTGCCATCTTTTCTGCCAGTCTTAAGCAAATCACTACAGTTATGTGAATAATGAAGGCCTTAAGTGAACTTGGCTTGCCCCATTGACGTGGCTTGTTGGAAGCTGGCTGAGAAGGTTACAAATGGTAGCCTTGATTGCTTCCGGCCGCCAGAGGCTTCAGACGAGTCTTCGACTCGTCCGCTGCTGGTTCTGCTTGGTGGCCCCCTTGGGGGCTATGGGGGCTCTTTAAGGGCCCCCTACTGTACAAGCGGCTTGCGGGG
>JAPKID020003040.1:0-12721 GCA_026931265.2 Tropidonophis doriae
GGGGGACTCTCGCAGTCTCATGAGGGCAGTCCTTGAATAGATCATACTTATAAATATACAATAGGTCATATAATAAATCATCGTGGCTAAATTCAGATGTTAAAATATAAATAGAAGTTAAAAAATCAGTTCATTAATAAGATCTAATAAAATCATGTGGGAGTCATGTCATACAAATGAAGATTAATTTTAGCCAGTGTCTTTGGAAAGGGGTAAGGGAAGAGTTGGATAGATCGATAGATAAGTCCCATCAAGAACAAATACTCTTTCAAATTTATAAGTGGTTTTGCATTTCCCATTAACAAATAGAAAGAGCAACACCTACACTTGCAGGATAAAAGCAGAAAAATCATTTGCGTATGTAGATAAAAAAGAAATGACCTCTTTTGGATGAAGGTCAAAATGCTGATCTAGCCAAACTGAATGGAGTCTGTTGAGATCTTCCAGTTTTTTTCCTTGGGTAGGGGTCTTGCACATGGAAAACTATACAGCAGACAGCATGGGAGACTTTGATTCAGTAGGATAGCTTAACCATTCAGAAAAAAATGTTCTGCTTTTATTTTCTTATACCTCTTAAAAGCACAGAAGCTCTGCCAGAAAAACAAGAGAAGAAAAGCTGGCAAGTTTGTTTAGAACATAGACTCATAGGGCTGGGAAGGACCTCAGAGGTCTTCTACTCCAATCCCCCGCTCAGGGCAGGAGACCTTACACCAACCTGATCAAATGGTTGTCCAGTCTATTTTTGAAAGCCTCCAGGGATTAATTGTTCTCACTGTCAGAAACTTTTTCCTTACTTCTAGGTTGGATCTCTCTTTAACAAGCTTCCACCTGTTATTTCTTCTCCTGCACTGTGGTGCTTTGGAGAATAAGTCAATCCCTTGTTTTCTGTGACAGGCCCTCAAGTCTAGGAAGATAGCTAACGTGCTCCCTAATCCTTCTGTTTGATAGGCTAGACATACCTCGTTTCCTCAATCATGCATCATATGATTTAGCTTCCAGACTTAGTTTCTCTTCTCTGCACCCTTTCTAAAGTCTCAGCATCTTTTTTTGTATCCTGGTGACCAAAACTATGCACTTATGAAAAATAAGCCACTCTCTGGCCTTTGCAATGAAATCTGGAGAAAAATATTTATCTGCATCTCATTGTAGCCCAAATGCATTGCCAGGCACTCCCTCTTTCCCTCCCTCCCTCTCTCTCCTACTCTGACCCGTATTTATGATCTCAGACTGAAGGTCAAGGATGAATGAATACAGTCCAATAGCAATGTGTCAGCTAGACATTCCAGAAAGATCAATGCTTTTGGACTTGCCCAACATGTGCAAGGATCCTGCAGCATGAGGAAATAGCACTCAACAAGTTTGCCCCGTCATACATTGCAATGGTAAAATGCCAGCCCATGATACAATGTTTGGGACTGGGAGAAAAGAAATTTGGATCCTCGGCCATCTGTCCTTCAGAATTCAGAAGATTGATTTGTACTCCAGGAGGTGTAGAAAGGCAACTTGGTGGCAAGGAGAGGAGTCAGTGTCCACATGCATTAGATCTCCAGAGAGAAAGTATAAGTACCACCTAGCCAAGACCTGTGATTAAACTTGTGGGCTGTATAGAAAACGTTTAGCTTTAATTCTACCCCTTGAAGCTAGAAACGTCTAGCTTCAAGGGATCAAGGTAGGGCTGGAGACTTCATTGTTAAAATCGTGCTGCTAGTCAGTGAAGTAAACATGGCTTTGAAAACTTTTTTTCATTTTTGGGAAGTCAACATGGTCACCTATACAGATGGATGAGTTTTATAGGAAATGGGCAGAGCAAATAGAATTTTTCTGATCTAATTTCTGCCTTTCATGGATAAAAAGGATTAGATATCAGGACCAGACAGCCAATGGATTGATTAAATTTGACTTAAAATTAATTTGACTTAATCAAATTTAAATTTTGAGATGCAAAACACGGGGCTTCTCTGCCTCTCTCATTAAAACCTTCCCCCAAAAAACTTCCCACTAAGATAAGCAGGGTAGGATGACCAGTTTGTGATAGTGGTTAAGTCATCAGGCTAGAAACTCGAAGACCTTAAGTCCTGCTTTAGGCATGAGACCAGCTGGTGAGTGGGTGTCGGACGCCAGATTTGCCTAACAGTTGCATGAAAGCATGCAGTCATTCGCTTAACAGCTGTGGTCATAAAATGGGTGCAACTCTCTTAACAACTATCTTGCTTAGAAGGGAAATTTTGGATTCCATTGTGGTCAAGATCACATGATCTTGTATAACGGTTGTCTGTACTGGATTACAAATCACATGAATCCTGCTTCAAATCCTGAATTTTCTGTCCTGCATTACTGGCTTGCTCTGGCTGGGCCTGCATGCTCCAAATGTCAGGCCAGAAATAGGCTCCAGTGTTAGTTCTTGGGTAACGTGAAACATGATCTCTCCCGCCAGCCTCCCAGCACATTACCTCAGCAGAAGCCGACAACATCAAACTAATTTTATCCAAAACTTATGCCCGTCTCCCCTCCAACAGTTTGCGCAATGTGCCATCCCAGCAGTCAGCCGCAGGAGTACAGTCAGTCATTCCCTCTGTAGAAGACAAATTCCTTCTCAAAATGTCAGGCAAGGGGAAGGAGAGCCATTTCTTTGCCTCTCTAAGGGGCTGATTATTTTCCAAAGACTTGTGTTAATTTTCTGATATGATCCTCGCATCTTTGTGAAGCTCTAAATCCTCATTACTTTTCCTGACCGATGCATTCTAATTAGATCAACATTTAGAAAAAAAAAATCACAATAGCCACAGGACAGCTTTCCATCTCATTAACTCCTCACATATTATTTTCATGAAAATTACTGATAAAACTGTGCATCTGCATTTGCTGGGACTCAGAGCTTCGTCAGTTCATATCTAACATCTCTCTCATCGCCCTGGATGCGAGGCGTTGCCATGGCGACTCGCAATAATAGAAACCAATAAATTACAAATGAGATGCTCGTTGAGCAATTATTGTTCTCCTTTATGCAAGTTTCTTGCTAATTTTGATCATAAGGGAAACTACAATAAAGCAGTAAAGGAATATTAAGTCCATTTCTGGAGAATATTTGAAGACACAATAGGCTCTCTGCGTGCACATGTTGCTTTCTTTCTTTCTCAAGATCAACAATTAAATGATTTAGATAGTTCAGTAAAATCTAAACAGGAACCAAACTTTTCCACTCTCTCATCACCCCCACCTTTCCTCTCACAAGGAACTGGTTTGAATAATCCAGCCTTTGCATTGTTGCGCAGAGAAAGGCGGATTTTAACTCAACAATTAGAGGTCTCTCCATGCTTCAAAAATTCCTCCTGGCATCTTTAAAATATTATTCTACAGAGAGAAATCATAGTCCAGTTACAGACAATCAAGAGGTTGGTTCATGGGATGGGCAGGGCAATCGTACCAAGGCTCATTCAACATTTCCATGTTTTAAACTCATCTCTAAAACATGAATCTCTCCTCCTTACCCTAATATTCCATTTCATTCTCCTAACAATCTGGAAGGGAAGACTGCCAGTTCTTGTGTTTTTGCTTGTCTCTCCAGCTATCTCAATCTCTGTATTTGTACATAAACCCAAACATGTCAATATGTCCCCTGAGCTTGCCTTCCAAAGAAAAAGCAGCTGTAAGCCCTGAATTGCCATCCTTTGGGGAAAAGGGGTGCTTTGTAACCATTTTTTATCTGACAAAGAATTAAGAAAAAGATCTTTTGCACATTCATTTTTTTTCTGTTGGGTGGTCAAAAAACCAACAATCAGGTAACATCAACAGAGAAGTAACTTGCATGATTTAAACTTGGAAGGAGGCATTCAATATGAAACTGATTCCCTTGTTTATTGGTTGATGCTATTGAAAATAAATTGAAAGTAAACAAACAAACAAATCTGTCTGCTTTTTATACAAAGGATGGAGTCGGGCAAATGGTGTTTCAGTCTATTGCAAAGAATAAAAGAGAATTTGGTTCTGAATAAAGAGTAGAGATGTTTGGCTTGGAACTGGTATTTATAAATAATATTTATAAATCATTGCAAATATAAATTATTGTAAATATATTTATTATCATGATTATTATATAAATCAACCAAGATGATTAGGGGTCTGGAGGCTAAAACATATGAAGAACGGTTGTAGGAAAAGTCTAGTTTAATGAAAAGAAGGACTAAGGGTGACATGATAGCCGTGTTCCAGTATTTGAAGGATTGCCACAAAGAAGAGAGTCAAAGCACCAGAAGGCAGGACAAGAAGCAATGGATGGAAAGTTAAAGAAATTTCCTAACAGTGAGAACAATTAACCACTGGAATGATCTACCACCAGACATTGTGGGTGCCCCAACACTGGAGGTTTTTAAGAAGAGACTGGACAGTCTGAAATGGTATAGGGCAGTGAATGCGAACTTTTTTGGCTCCTGTGCCAAAAGCGGGGGGAGCGCAGGGGGGTTGTGAGCAGGCGTGCCACACCCATAATGCTATGTGCACAACCACAGCGTGCATGTGCGCACAACCAACACTCTCCCCCATTTTGCCCTCCCCAGGCTCCCTTGCCCCCCCCCGGGAGGCCCTCCAGAGGCTTCAGGAGCTTCCCTGAAGTTTCTGAAGCGTGAAAAACCGCCCCTACGGGCAAACCAGAAGATCAAGAACTGACTTCCAATTTGCTCGTAGGGCCAATTTTAGGCCTCCAGAGGGCGATAAATGGCCTCAAAAGAAAGCCAAAGTCAGCTGGCCAGCACGCGCATGTTAACAGGCCAAGCCTCGTGTGCCCTGACAAATGGCTTGGTGTGCCACCTGTGGCACGCATGCCGTAGGTTCGCCATCATGGATATAGGGTCTCTTACTTGAGCAGGAGGTTAGACGAGGAGACCCCCTCCCAAGGTCCCTTCCAACTCTGTTATTCTGTTAAATAGATTATTGAGGAAAAAAGATAGAATTGTTATTTCATTTATTGTCATTTTATTGTTTTTTTGATATTGATCATTAGCCTCTGGCTCTTTATGATCTGGTGTACAATAGTTTGATTTGTGAGTAGCTGTTTTTTTAGGTTCCCACAATTGTGGTCAGTAGTATTCAGCCACCTTGTTTCCTATCGGTTCTTCTTTCAATCACCTTCCATTTTTCCAAGCATCAGAGTCCTCTTCATTGACTCGCTTTCACATAATGGGTCCAAAATATTTAGGCTTTAGTCTCATCATTGATGCTCTCATGAGTTTTCTTTTATTGAACACTGACTTGTTGATCTTCTTACAATCCAAGATATTATCACCATTTTCTTTCCAGGGTAAAAATTCAAAGGCATCATTTTTTTAATGCATTCAGCTGTTCTGATGATTCATATCTTATAACTGGAAAAAGTATAGCCTTGAAAATATGTACCTTTGATGTCAGTATGATGTCTCTGCCCTTTAATATTTTATCCAGGTTTGTCAGAGTCATTTTCCCAGGTAGCAGACTCACTTTTCTTTATTTTAAAATGATGGTCACCATCCTTGTCGATTTTTCAGTCCTGGAAAATAAAGCCTCTTATTACTTCAGTTTCTTTGCTTCCTGTTTTCGTTGGGTTGGCCTTGCCATTTTAATTTTTTAAATGTTATTAATGTTAACATTTCATATTCATATTGACCAGTTTTGGCACTCTTTCATCTTTAACAGCAGATTCCTTAAGCCTTTCTGATTTCCAGGTATCAAAGCAGTATCTGAGGTTGTTAATGTGCCTCCAAGTAATTTTAATTCCAATTAAACATGGTCCACTGTTTTCCCAATTTTGAAAAAAAAATAGTTGCTTCATATTCTGGAGTTTTCTCCCCCTTGATTGTTGTATAAATTCTTTAAGATGCTGAGATAAGCCAGTACATCCATGCTTTTAAGAGCTATCCGTAGTTTGTGCTCTCTACATTCTACACAATCAAAAGCCTTTGTAGGAGCGATATAGTCAATAAAGCAAAGATAGAATCCCCCCCCCATTATCCACTGGATGTTAGCAATGTGTTTTCAGGTTGCTCTGCCTCTTCTGAATCCTGTCTGGAAAGTTCCTGGCCCCTGTATTGTTGACACCTAGATGCAACATCTGAAGTGTTATCTTATAAGAAATAAACAGGTTCTTTGGTAGTTGGAGTATTCTCTTCTGGTAACAGAACATATGTTTATCTTTTCCAGTGCCTTGACCTTGTGTTATGTTTTACATATCTACTTGGCAATTTCACTCTATCATCTTGCAAGCTTTTAAAGATTTGTACTAGTATTTCAGCAACTCTTGCAACTTTGTTAGGAGTATTTTCCAGGGCCCATTTAACTTATTTTCCCCAATGTGTGGGTATATTTTAATGGGAATTTAATGGATATTTTAATTGTACATTTGTATACATCTCTTCTTTATATTTTCCTTTTCTGACAGATCTTTGCCCTATTTTTATGTCCCTCTTTGCATTAAAATTTCTCATGATTTCTTTAATTTTCTTAAATAAATTTCATGACCTTCCCTTTCTATCATTATCCTTGATTTCTCTGCACTCATAATTCTGATACAATTCCTTATCTCTTCTTGATTTTATCTGGAACTCAGCATTCAATGGGGTACAGCTTTCTCTCCCTCTGTGGCCTTTTTCCCTGCGTTTTTCCAGCTATTTTCAACCTATCAGGAGCATTTTGTATTCTTTTTCTTTTGGATATCTTTATTTGCGTTGTCTTTAATAATGTCATAAATTTTAGCCCAGAATTGTTCAGGCGTTCTATTTATCCATTCTAATCCATTAAATCTATATGCTGTAGCATCACAGCACAATCCAATGATACATTATGGAAGACATACATTGTTGGTTTGATGATTGTATTTGTTTTCTTTAGTTTCACTGTAATTTTGCAAGAAAGAGCTTGTGATCTGATTTGAACTCAGCACTCATTCTTGGCTGTGCTGACAGAATAGAACATCTCCATCTTTACTTGAAGAATATACAATTTAATTTGGAAGGCTGAAATAAGGTAATTATTAGTATTTTCTTGATTGTCTTTTCCATCATTCTGTATATTGGAGTCCACATTTCTCCATTATATTACATGCTACTGCATTTTCAGCTTTAACATTCCAGTCTTTTATAATGGCAAAGGTTGGGTCCGACTTTGGGAGGCAATGCTGATCTCTGTTTCTTAACCAACAAAGCCAGTGTTGTCCAAAGACAATTCCATGGTCATATGGCCAGCATAACTACACCAAAGGTGCACATAAGATTTTAACCTTCCTTCTGAACTAGAATCTATTTATCTGCTTGCATTTGTAGCCTTTTGAACTGCTCCATGGGCAGGAGCTACAACAAGTAATGGAGCTCACCCAGTCACACAGAAATCGGGTCTCGAACCCAGACTGTCAGCTTTCCAGCTCACAAGATCAGCATCTTTAACCATGGAACCATCACACCCCCTCCCATTCTCCTATACTTATGTTGACATTGTTGGGGTATTGTATCAACAAGGGTTCAAAAGTCCCATAGAACTGCTGAAGTTCTGTTTCTTCTGTATCTCTGATTGGAACCCAGATTTGCATCATTGTACTATTTGTTAGTTTGCTTTTCACTCAAACAGAGATAATTTCCATTGGATATTTTCAGAGTGGAGAAACTCATCTTCTAGTAACACATTGAAATTGTTGTAAATCTCTTTTTAGTTTTTTTGACAGTAGATTACTCATGCCTAAAAAGGATGTTATTCTTTCCAAAGCATTTCTCTCTCTCTTTCTTCTTTTAGGGAATAGACATTTTAAAAAAGGTATATTTGTTTTCTGTGAGCGTACATTTTTATGCTTCTTTTACAGTCTTTTTCATCTTGTAAAGGATAATTGAGCAACTTCTCAGCATGTTCAATCAGATTTTCTTTTGAAAGTTATCCTTTTGCCAAGCGTTATACATTTGATGATGCAGGAACATGTCAAGTATTGAGAAAGAAATTAAGAGTAAATAACAGAGTTGGGAATGTTGCAGCTCTTGATCCATATAATACTTTCCCCCCCTGACAGTATGTAGTTTCTTTTCTAATTTTAAATAGATCCTTGTACGTATGTATTCATGTCTTCTCCAGAACTCCAAACCTGAAAGCTTCAAAAAAGTTAGTATCAAATGAGCATAGAATATGAGCATGTATGCCAGCTGTTTTTGAAATCTATATATTTTGGAAGTGGGTTTTATGTGGTTTTTTTGCAGATTCTGAAAAAGTTCTAAATTACCATAAAAGGCATATTATTCATACAGAACATGACCAGACATTTGTCTTCTGATTTATGTCTGGCAAAATGCATATAAGCAAAGCCATGTTTGATAGAAATTTTAAGAATTGTAGTCCTTACTTATCTGAAGGTAAAGTGTTAGCATCTCCAAAACCAAACAGAAAGTGAGAGGAATTTTGACCCAAACCCCAAAACACATTTTAAAGGAAATAATGCAACTTGAATTATAAAAGGTATTGGAAATATTTTTCTGGCTTTCAAACAGAGATTTTCATGTGGTAGCACAAGGAGTCTGCAGTTTAAAGAAATATTATGTCTGCTAATATAAATTTCATGTCTTTATCCATTTACCTGGATGGATAAAGTTCCAATGAACTTGGTAGAACTTACTTCTGTGTGAAGTAAAGAGGATATTATTAAACGACCTGCAATAGCATTGCAATGATTTTTCTCAAATATATACCATAGCTTTAATACGTCCAAATCACATTATGCTCATTCTGAGGTTGACCTATTTTCATTCAAATAATTATTATCCTTTGCATACTTTCGTACCGGAAAAGTTAAATTCATAGAGAAAAGGGCCCAGGTGATCTTTTTCTTTATAGCAATGATAGCACTTAATATTGAATAGATCTCCTCCTCCTAAACAGGGAGAGGTAAGTGCAATTTTTATCAGATATTTCAAATTAAATAATTTCAATCTTGTGAGCTAGGTTATGAAAAAAGATCTATTTCTCAGATTGCCTGCCATATTATCCAGGTTTGTAAATAACAAATTTATGAACAAGACAACATTCCTGGGCATGATTTATTAGACTATCCCAAAAGTAATTAGGAATCAGATACAGAAAGCTATTTTTGTGAAGCTCTGAAGAAGGTGACAAATGGTGACAACCAAAGACACTGGATTAACTTTAAGAACAGAGCTGACTACTTGACTAAATGACAACTACAAAAGAGTTTCCTGGATTTTCAAACTGTTATATTGCTGGTAAGTCTTTTTTTGAAAGGATTTGTAGTGTAATGAAACCAGTGCTGGGTGTATGGAATGTTTCTTCTGAAAGAGAATAAAGAAACACACATATCCTATTAGTTAAGGTAAATATTTCCCTGTCCAGTTAGGTCCGTCTCCAGGGCACAGTGCTCATCTCCATTTCTTGGCTGAGGGAATCAGCATTGTCCAAAGACATTTTCTGTGGCCATGTGGCCAAAGGCACACGGAATGTTGTTATCTTTCCATCGGAGAGGTACCTATTTATCTACTTGCATTTGCATGCTTTTGAACTGCTAGGTGAGCAGGAACTGGGGCAGGAATGGGAGCTCATCTGTTGCGTGGCTCTCGGGTCTCAAGCCTGTCAGATTTCCAGTTGGCAAGCTCAGTATTTTAAACTGCTGAACCTATTATCCTATTAAGAACCATCGTTGGAAAAAAATCAAATTGTGAAATTAGAGCCTTAGAAATAATGCCTGGAATTTCATGGGACTAAAATGAGAGGTCACATAATCATTTAGAATACCGTAGTCTAATAGAGGAATACTTTGTGCAACAAGGCTATTCAAGAGCTGAGTTTGTAACTCTTATGGGGCATATTTAAAAGCATCCCTAGGTGCTCTGGAGATCTAGTATCTTGAGATCTCACAGGCTTTTATTGATTTATATGGAAAGTTCTCCTGGAAGATGATTGGACGATGTTTTCCAACCCAGTAAATGAGCTTGAGAACTTGGCAGCATTTATTGTGAAGAAGCAACAGGACTTCAGCTCTTCTTTCCACAACTAATGTAAGACAAATATTTACACCCATGGCAGGCTATTGAGTCATTTGTTCCAACTATATTTTCTTTCTGAGCTTGTAACCCACTGCCAGTCCCAGCACATCCAAAACGTTACCATGTAGAGAAGGCCTGATCTATGACTGATCACTGTTCTTTGGAGTTTCCAGAGAGAGCTAGGATTTAACATATCACATGCTCTATCCTAATCAATGGGCTTTATGCAAACCTTTTATCAGGATTTTTGGAGTAGGATAGGGTACCTGCTTCAGCAAGGGATTGGACTAGAAAACCTTCAAGGTTCCTTGAAGGTTTGATACACTTTGATAGAGAGCCAGCATGATGTAGTGGTTAAGGTACTGGACTAGGGTTGTAAGATCTAGATCTAGTCTTTCCTTAGGCACGGGAGCCAGCTGGGTGATCTGGGGCCAGTCACTCTTTCTCATCTCCCAGGGTTAAGTTCTACAACCAGCAGGTGGAAAAACAATCCCTTTGTTGCATTGTGCATTGATAGCTTTGCTGCATTAGCTAAGCAAGCACAATGTAAACAAAGCAGAGGCTGCAACTGAACAGGACAAAATGCTAGGGGAGAAAAAGATTAAGACTTGGTGTTGGTGCACACCGTGAAATAAAAGAATAATGAATATATTCCTGAAGTTCAGGGCTCTCTATGTTTGGTCACATTTTGCCAATCTATAGCTGCTGGTTATTTTTTTTCAGGTATTTTCAGATTAAGAGTACATTATGAGAAATATGAATCTGCCTAAAGAATATCTGTAGCTGTTTACAAGGGGGTGCATGAAGTGCATTTTTCAGCAATTACCTGTGTGTGTAGGTTAATGGAGGACTGATTCGGGGAGTAAGGTCCCCCAAGGTCATTCCTGAGAAGGTTGTCGCTGTGCATCTTAGTTTTGAGGCAGGTGATGTAACGGTTACAAAAGTCTTTGCACAATTCATTCACTTTCTCCAATTCCAAGAGATGAATTCGCAGGACCTGAATAGCTTTCACCATCTGCAGACAATTCAAAACAAGAGCAGGAGCATTTTACTCATAGAAAACAACAAATGCATCAATGGAAGATAATGCCTTCAAACAATGGTAATCAGTTCTACTAGGATCCTTGATTAATAATGTATAAATTCATCATTTAAAAAATGCATGCACTTTTCCATTTTCCCATTTTTACATAAGAACATAAGAATAGCCTTGCTGGAACAGACCCCAGCCCATCCAGTCCAGCATTCTGTCTCACACAGTGGCTCACCATTTGCTTCAGGCTATTCCCAAGCAGATGTCTTCACCTGCTTCTCATTCTATTCCTTTATACCAGGAGTATCAAACTGGTGGCCTGCAGGCTGGATATGTCACAGACAGGCCACGCCCATCCTAGCTCTGTGAAGGGAAAACATGAAATGTCACATGACATCAATGTGACACCGTGAGTTTGACACCCCTGCTCTATCAAATTAGCACATATTTGGTGAAACCCAATTCTGAAGGACCCCTTGGGTTACACCTAATTAAAAGGTTTTCCCTCAATCCCAAACAATCAGTCATATGGCCCAATCAAAGCAACATCTGCTGGTCTGGTAACATCACTCCTCCTCCCTCTGGCCAGGTGTGAGAACATCCTTGGTTCCCAGGTGAAAGTATTTTATTTTGACTATACACTCCCAGCTAATCCCAACTTCCATGGCAACACTGAAGCTCCAAGATGGCTTCAGCCAGGCCAGCTTCAGGGCTGACACTATACACAGAACGTAACTAGAATCATTTGTTTAGATTTACATTTAAGAAGTATTTTAGGAATCTCTGATAGATATCCAAAGAGGTTATTTAAAACACTATTTTGTTAGTTTGAAGTTCTGTTCTTGGAAGCTACTCCTATAACTGGAAAAAAAAAACCTCATTTGGGTACCCCCTTCCTGGACTTCAAGAGGCTGATGGAACATAAAAACTAAAGCCTTTCGTGGTGTTACAAGGAATTACCATTTAAATTTAATTAAAGCTTCTCCCTAAACTGAGATAGATAATGTTTTTGTTAGTAAAGTCTACGGGTTGCTTTATTTTAAATGTAAATGGCATTTTTGATGGCTCTCTGCTGCATACTTGACTAAATTAGGAATTAGGTTTGATTGATTGATTTAGCCTGGAGAATGGTCTTACACACACACACACACGCACACACACACACACACACGTGTGTGTGTGTGTGTGTTGCTTTTTATTGATAAATAAATGAAGGGGGAGACGAGTATAGATCTATTTCAAGTTATTTAGCTCTCATCAACTAGCCATTTCCTTGCTGGGATTTGAACTTGGGCTGTTTTTACATATTAGGCAGTTATGTTAACCTCTAAGCCACAAGCTCTCCTCCCTTATCAGCTGAGCCAGGGGAATAATTAAGTGTTTTTCCTTTGTCAAAGCATCTGGTATGCCCAAATATGGGAGGAAGCATACTGCTTCCCTTTTGCCTTTCAGCCTTTCAGCCCCACTCTAGGAGCTTTCTAGGCAGTCAAACTTGCTTGGAAGGCTCCTGGAGTGAGGCTGAAAGGCAAAAGGGAAGCAGTATGCTCCCTCCCATATTGTGTTCAGGCCTATGTTGTGCTATTGTAAATCATGCAAATAGTGGCAGGACAGCTGTCAGAAGATAAGCCTGTATGCTGAAGGGTGCCGGTTCAAATCCCAGTAACAACAACAGTAAGTGAGACCAGCTGATGAG
>JAPKID020003041.1:0-12720 GCA_026931265.2 Tropidonophis doriae
TGGAGACTCTAGAAAGAGTGCAGAGAAGAGCAACAAAGATGATTAGGGGACTGGAGACTAAAACATATGAAGAACGGCTGCAGGAACTGGGTATGTCTAGTTTAATAAAAGGAAGGAGTAGGGGAGACAGGATAGCAGTATTCCAATATCTCAGGTGTTGCCACAAAGAACAGGGAGTCAAGCTATTCTCCAAGGCACCTGAGGGTAGATAGGTGGAAACTAATCAAGGAGAGAAGCAACCTAGAAAGAATGCAGAGAAGAGCAACCAGTGAGCAACCTGATTATTAAGTGAATCTGACTTCCCCATTGACTTTGCTTGTCAGAAGGTCGCAAAAGGGGATCACGTGACTCCCGGAGCACTGCAACCGTCATAAATGTGAGTCAGATGTCAAGCATCTGAATGTAAATCACGTGACTCTGGGGACGCTGAAAAGGCGGTCACTATGAAAAACGGTCAGATTTTTCAGTGCCATTGTAACATTGAACTGTCACTAAACATACTGTTGTAAGTCGAGGACTACCTGTATTTTCCTAGAAGAGTCACCCATGCCAGGCAGAAAAGAACATATAAAGAACATGGTGTTTTAACTTACGTAAACATGGTATTCAGATCTTATTATAATACTGAGCAGGGGTGGTGGGCTTCTATGGGTTCGCCCGGGTTTAAGAGAGTAGAAGAGCCTGACTAAAGTCCTAAGGTTACAACCGCAGTTGGGAGCACAAATTCCACTGTTGAGCATGGCAGTTAAATGAATCATGCCCAATTTGGTTTCGCTTTTTGCCACAATTAAGTAAATCACTGCAAAATGAAATGGATCATTTGGTTGTTAAGTGAATCCACCTTCCCCCATGGAGGTGACTT
Organism: Tropidonophis doriae; assembly: GCA_026931265.2. NCBI lineage: Eukaryota > Metazoa > Chordata > Lepidosauria > Squamata > Natricidae > Tropidonophis > Tropidonophis doriae. The sequence goes on from JAPKID020003041.1 coordinate 863, forward strand.
GTCATAAGCCGGAGGAGAAGGTTGCAAATGGCAACTAGCTCACAACTGTCACTAATGCATGCAGTTTGCCATTTTGATTATGATGATGCGGCTGTTGTAACTTAGTGTTTTTGTAACTTTGAATGTTCACTAAATAAGTCATTGCAAGTTGAGAACTCCTTGTATCTATCAGCCCCTCTAATAGGGAAAGAAAATGGAAAAACCGTTACTGGAAGAACAACCACAGACAAAAAGTACATTGTGTTTCAAAATTGTGCCACTATGGCCTCATGAGTAAGTTAAAATATTGTGGGATTTCCAAATACAAACTGAAAAGGGTTTGGCTCATAACATGCCAGATATAATTGTGGTTGAAAAGAAGGAAGTGTGGTTAATTGGTGTGGCAAAGTCAGGGGATAGTAGAGCACAAGACAAATTACTGGAGATCAAAAAGTATCAAGATCTGGACTTCAAATTGTCGTGAACTACTAGTGAGAATAAATTGTGTGTCCTTGCTTTTTAACAACCTATTCCAGGGGTTTTGTAGACTTCATCTCCCAGAATTCCTCAACCTGCCATGCTGGGGAATTATGGGAGTTGAAGTTGACAAGTCTTAAAGTTTCCAAGGTTGGAAACCCCCGACTTATTCTCCTTGTCAACCACCATGATTGATGTCACATTCACTGTGTTAGTCTTAGATATATTTTCTCTTTTTTCCCTCCTACAAAAGTTTAGCTAAGAATATAAGAGCTATGGGCTGCTGGTAAAATAACTTTGTTTTTCCTTTAAAGCAAGGTATTTTTGGCAAGCCAACTTTTCCAACTTCCTCAATTCAAATCAAGAGCCTATTTGCATCTTTGCAATTTTGAGGAAGTGATAATCCACTTTAAAAACAAAGGAATAGATTAAGCTAATTAGAGCAGAGTATTAAGTCAAGGTACTTTGAAATGTGGGTTTCAAAATCCATACATCATAATGTTGCAACAAAGCAATAAGAAAACCTACAAAAATAACTCTTGCAGCTGGATGTTGAGATGAAAGCAAGTAAGTGATGTGAGGCTAAGGTAAAAAAAAACAACCTATCACTTCACGGGGATTGTAAAAAAAGGCACAATTTAAAGAACTTCCTTAGCTCTTTTCTCTGGTCCTTCAACCTTCATTAAGGCCATTTGTATTAAATTGCAGGAAAAAAATTCACTATTCACTTTTAATGGCCATGATTTTGCTTTTAATTATGTTAACCACTTAAAAGTGCTTTCAAAGAAAAAAGCAGGACAAAACATTAGAGACAATATTGAAAAAAGGCCTCAAACCCTTAATTAGTTAATTAAAAAGATGTAGAATTTTTGTTTTTTGATTTCTGCACTTTTTAAATGTGTACATACATAGCTATATTCTTTGATGTATTTCTGTATTATATTTGTAATAATATTTGTTTAATATAATTCTTAATAAAATTATTGCAAAAAGGCATCCTATATTTTTTATAATATATTAGATTTCATTGTCAAACATTAAAATACAAACTAACATTAAAGGGGTAGCAAAATAATTTTAAGATGACCCTCCCAGAAAATCAAACAAACTTCTTGTGTTCCTGAAACAATATTACAAACCAAGGGTTTTTTTGGTGTGTCTGTGTGTGTGTGTGTTTTGTTTTGCATCAATGAGAATGAATGGCCTATTCATTCTGCATGCTGGGGCCAAAATTTTTGAGAAATGGGATTGTATTCACAAGATGGGAGGCATTTTATAAAGATCTTTTTAAGCATTGCAGTCAGTGGTGGGATTCATTTTTTTTTTTTGCTACCGGTTCTGTGGGTGTGGCTTTGTGGGTGTGGCTTTATGAACGCCGCAGCGAAGGATACTGCAAAATCCCCATTCCCTCCCCACCCCACTAACCTGCTTCCCAGCTTCATTCTCCTGTGCAGGGCAACAAAAGAAGATCAGCTGGGAGGCAGCTGGGGCAGGGCCAGCCTATTTGCCAGTTCTCCAAACTACCCAAAATTTGTGCTACCGGTTTTCCAGAACTAGTCAGAACTGGCTGAATCCCACCTCTGATTCTGGTCTTCCCGGTAAATTCACCACAAAGAGAAACGATAAATGACTTTTAGACACTAAAAGGAAAATAAAGCTAGAATAAAATCAATTCATTCAGCCTAATGTAATCACTTCTGAATACAGTAAACATACAAAGTCAAGGTGAAACTCGTTATTTGAGCAAGTGTTTTCACCTTTTATCTCAGTGTGGTTTGAAAGCCAACTGGTTGGGTCCTTTCCAGGAAGCAGCTCGTGTGGCATTATATTTTTTAACTGGGAAACTGGATAGTTTCTCTTTCTTACTGTCTTTCCATGATAATGGTTAATTATTGTTTTTTTAAGTCAGCCCTTTTGACTCAATTTGCAATTTAACTCCTCTTACTGAGAGTGCATTTTAGCAGGCTCAACATTCTGTTATCAATTTCCATGTTAGATATATCTTCTATCTTAGAAACTGGATGCCAAAGGTTTTGTTACCATTTGCTTTCGGTTTAAATCACAGCCATCTTACCGAGCTGTGCCCCAAAGTAGCACAAAGCAGCTCCATCAATAAGTCTTACGAGACTGGGATGAGGGAGGATATAAGGTAAAGGTTCCCATTGCACAAGTGCTAGTCGTTCCTGACTCTAGGGGCGGTGCTCATCTGTTTCAAAGCTGAAGAGCCAGCACTGTCCGTAGACATCTGCATACTGGCCTTACCCAATATGTGAATGATTCTGCCTCTCTAGGATTTCAGACAGTATTTTCTCAGTTGTTCGGCTGCTTAGCGACACTCCTTTCTACATTCTCAGCAAAAAGGTAAGAAAATCTACTTGCCTTAAGTAAAAAGCTGATCAGTCTGGAAACACATCTCTATATTTAAGAGTTCAAAATTTCATCTACTTCAATTTAGCATTCTTCAAAATGGCCCACCTTACCAAAAGGCGGGGAAAAAAGGTGACTCAACACAGGTAAGTCGTCTTGGTTGGTGTTTATTTGAAGCCGTTAAAGACATGTCCTCATTTTCGCCAGCACTAGAAAGCAAGGTTCCACAGGACTGCACCTGGTTAAAGCCATACAACTGGACTAAGGGTTTGTGCTGGATACATCTGCAGTCTCCATTGAAAAGTTAAAAACATCAATAAACTGAATACAGGAGAGAGAAATTTTCTCATTTACAGCATGGGTATGGTTAAGTTCAGTCACTTTCAATGTGTTAAATTAAATACGTACGTACAAGTTCTGTTTAAACGAGTTTTAAAATGCCAATAGAAGTGCAAACTGAAAAATCAAGCAGCATAAAACAAAATTTTTGATGGCGGGCCAATCCTTAACTGATTTATATTTGCCTTATCTTCAAGTCCAATATATTATTACTTTAAACGTGAACAGCAGATGCAATTATTATATGCAATATAAATAGAGCCAGGTAGTAATTCTAACAGTCTTCCAAAAAAGTGAATCCTGAAAATAAACGGTAGTTTTAAACATAAAAGGCTGTTTTGCATTTGGCCTTTGGTTCTAATGCTTGAGAACACCAGGAAAGACAATGGTGCAGCTTTCCAAAGTTGCTAGACTTTGGCAACTGACAAACATCATATCACTTAGTTTCCTTCTTTTGAAAAACTAGGAGCATTCACTTGCAAAGTGGAAGAGTAGGAGGTGGGGGCATTTCCAAATTCTGTTTGAGTCCCAATGATCTTTTGTAGAACTGGAAAGTCATGTACTATTGGCCTTTTGTGTTTTGCAAATCCAACTTTCATTTTATGCAGATTAAAAAAAAATCCTGTGGTCTACAGCTTTCCAAAACAAAAACAAAAACCAATGGTAAATTATCTTGGTGCATGACAAAACTTTTAATAAGGCCAGTTGGGCCTGGAGACCTAACTGGTGCTCTTAAAACAGCAGCAAATGATGTGTTGTGTTTTCCCCAAACCCAGTTTCAATTTTAAGGTTTTATTCTCCAGAATTCCATGAAATCATCCGGCTGCCATAATCATCTTCGGAACGGCCACTCCATCAAAAACAACAACCCCGTAACTGTTACACTCCATCTGTTCAGATCCAAGCATAAATTCAATCATCTCAATACACTCACTGGTTCTACATGTATAAATGGCACCAAAATTGTAGTTCCTGAAATAGGGCCATGATGGCGAACCTGTGGCACGCAGAGCCCTCTCTCTGGGCACACGCGGCATTGCCAGCTGCTCGTCTGGTTTCCAGTGCATACATGGGCACTGGCCAGCAGGTCTTCGCCACAGCTCCGGAAAACAACTCAAAACCAGAGCATTTTTCGGGCTGTTTTGAAACTGTTTTTCAGACCAAAAAACAGGGATATGTTGCTGGCTAGCTGGTCTTTGGGGTTTCGGTGCTTTGGCACACACAAAGACCAGCTAACCGGCATGCATGTATATGCCAGAAACCCGAAGACCAGCTGGCAGACACATACCCGACGCACCGGCCTGCTGGTCTTCAGATTTCCAGCGCTCCGGCACGCCCACATGCATGCGGATTCTGGGTTGGGCACTCGGGGCCTAAAAAGTTCGCCATCACTGGAATAGGGTATACTTAAAGGCGCTGCCATGGGGACAGATTGAATTACTACTATTGGGATGGCACAAGGCTAATTTTACTATATAGCAGAGCCTATGCTGGCTTGTAATGGCAGCCAAAACACACACCAAATTCCCTGATCACAACTTCTCAGTTTAAGAGCCAGGTAACATTGGGCAAAACTGAGGTTTGTAATGTAGCCGAACATGTATTGTTTAAAAAAAAACCATAACTGACATAAGTAAACATACTTTCATGTTAATGCAAGTAAATACTCTTAGTTTTTTAGCTAGCATTAGACAGACTTACAGAAACAAAGAGGAATGGCCTCTCTCTACAACAGGTGGGTTGCAATTACATCCAGTAATGTGTTAGTGGTCAATTTATTTCGTATATATAACAATATATATAGATATAGGTATATAAATATTAGGGTTGTTCTATTCAGAAACAAGATTTAACGTAACACAAAAAAAAACCGTTTTATCAATACAAAGTAAACTGCATCATCCATGGTGGCATTTACCCTCCAATGTGTTGCTTACAAACAAGTTTGGTACAAATAAGTTAGTGTTTCTCTGTCAAATAAATTGTACAGAAACTCAAAAAAGTGCCATTTCAGTTAACTGTGGGAGTCTTACTCCAAGTGGCTACAGGATCTCGTCTGAGCAGCAACAGGGGCTAACCATCAAAATCATTTCCACATTGAAAAGGCAACACCGAAAGGGGTAAAGCACAAATATAATGAAGTCACGTAAATCTGCGTTTATTTTTAATTTTTTTTTCTTCTCCTGCGTATACCTACAACCTTTTGTTTTTCTTCCAATCCGGAACAAGAATTCTGGAGGCTACCCCAAACTCACCATCGGGGTTTCTAAAGCCTTAAGGCAGAAAAATCAGTGTTGACCTTTGCAATTCGCTCTTGGATTACAAACGAAAGATTTGCGTTTCCATTTCATGACAGAGAAATGACATGTCCCTCATTCCCCTTAACAGGCCAGATGGTTGGTATTAAAAAGAAAAAGGAAAAAGGAAAAGGAAAAAAAAGTTATCACTGGGGGAAAAAAAGGATGCAAAAATTCAACCCAGCGATCAAAAGTTACCAGGTTAAAATAAAATTAAAATTAAAAAAAACTTAAACAGACACTGTTTGTACAATAGTGCACAAGAGGTTCAAGCACCTTCGAGAAGACACATCTCACACTGTGCCAGGCACTTGGTCTGAACAAGTTTCTCCCTGTGTCACTTATGACAAAAAGAGCACCCACCATATTTTAATGTATCTTCCTATTAGAACTGGAAAAAAAAATGCCATCGGAATAGTTCCCATGATGCTTGGATTTTCTGTTTCCCAATTGCAAAGGCATTTATTTTATTTTATTTTTCCCCGACATGATTATCTGGTTTACATCCAACGTGCTTTTTCACTTCTATGGATCAGGCCTTGCCTTTAATCCTTTCAAAACACTGCATTTTGTACACATTCATTCATCCAACCAACCAACACTCTGCGACATCGCACCCTCTACAAAACACAAGTAAGCATTTTCATGGCCAACTCCAGTTAACTTGGAAAAAAAAAAAACCAGAGAGGACTTGGCGTTTTCTCTATGCTGGCAGCAGCTCGTGGCTTCTCAGCAGGAACTTCACCTTTTGCTTCTGTGCGCTTCTCCCTATTGCTTGCAACCAAATTAAGAGAAATGCCCTATTGAAACTCTAAAATGGTTATCGTAAAACAGAGGAAATTTAGACGCAAAACTTCCTGAATGTGCACTTGACACTGGGACAAGCCAATGAAGGTTAAATTTCATTTCCCCAAGAAAAAACTGATAGCATCTGCCACAGCAGGAAGCTCCTGGTGTTATCAGGTCAATGTACATCACTATTTGGTCATTTACATATGGAGGTTTGAGGATTCTCAAGCTTCGTTCTCTGCCAGAGAGGAGTTGGACGTTACTACCGAGTCTGGCTTGCGAGTCATTCTATCCAGCTCCTCTTGGACATTCGTCAAGACAGGTTTTTGCCCTAGAAAAAAAGGAAGGCACAGTATACGTATGCAGACAATCCATTCAAACCAGGGTGGATAAAAATTGAAGATTTGTTTAAAGAAAAAAAAATTTAAAAACCAGATTTTTTTAAAAATTTAAACCAAGTTTTTTTAAAAATCAAATGTATTTTAACAAAATGCTTTTGGAGTAAAACTCTATCTAAAGATAGTTTTCTATTTAAGATACAATGATTATTTCGTATATTCAGCATGAAATGGAGTTTAGTTATGTAGCATGAGGCTCAGGGGTGGCATTCACTTACCTTCCCTACCGGTTTGCAAATGTGAGCAAACGCGCCCCGTCCCGTCTGCCCATGCACTCAGGCTTCCGCGCATGCACTTTGGCTAAGAAAAAAGTGCCTAAATGGGATGCCACAGAGTCGGGGCAGGTGGGCGGGGCCACCCACGATTTCCGCTGAGGATGTATATTCTGTAATATTTACATTTCTGGTAAACTCATTCAACGAAGCCAAGCTCTGCAAGCTAAAGAGGAAACCTTCATTCTATTTGCAAATAATAATATTAAAGATTTTAACGACTAGCAAGGAGGAGTCCTTATATTTAAAGAGCCCCTGTCATTTCAGATCCATCATGGCAGCGCCTGTTAGCGGGCATCCGCTCACCTGCTGCCCGCCACACCTCTCACCGTGTTGAGCTACTTCCTCCTCACCAGCCATCTCATTAAAGTGAAGGGGACTATTGGTGAGTCAACAGTGGGTCAGAGAAGGAGCCACTGCAGGACAGAGATGACAGCTGCTCTTTAAAATTTTTGATTTCAATCAAGTCGCTTTAAATCAAGCCTTTTTTTATTAGTGATTTAAATCGACTCAATTTAAATCAAATCAAATCCACCCTGATCAAAACCAGAGATTACAAAGTACTGCATGGAAATGGGCCCAATCAAATTAAGGCGAAATGGCTTCTTTTGGACAAATACCTGATTTTTTGCCGGTGCTTTGCACGCTTCCTCCTGCACCTGGGCTCCCGGGAGAACCTGTCTTTTTACTCAAGAGGCTGTTGAAGAAACTGGCTAGCACTCCTTCACTTGCGGCATTGTCTAAGGAGGAAGAGGCAAACGCTGAAAATGGGCAAAGGTGGGCAAAGGCTGACCCTTAAAAAGAAACTGACTTTCAAAAGAGAAGCTGAGAAATAAAAGAAGAAAACCATGACAACCTTTCTGAAGTCAAAGGTGGAATTATACGGAAAATTTTTGTGTGAAGGCATATAGTCGGATCCCACAATGATGTCAGAGCAGGACCCAATCTGGGTTGGTCAGTGGGACCAGAATGTTACATTTCGCTACAGCGAAGTGCCCTGAGGATGGGCTCCATCTCGAGTCCAAAAGCTTGGAAGACTAAGACATTCTCCTGGTGACTGGCCCAGATTGTGTATGTGTGTGTTCAACAATGATCTTGTTACCCATTTTCCCATTTCGTTGCAACATCCTTTTCGTTTTTGCATGAGGGCGACTTCTTGCAGGAAAATGCATGATGCCACAAGGGCGTTATTGTTACAAGGCCCAATGCTGATCTGGGTTAAGAAGGGCATAACTGGTCCAAGACAGTGGTGAAATTCAACTTTTTTTATTACCGGTTCTGTGGGCATGGCTTGTTGGGCGTGGTGTGGCCTGGTAGGCATGGGTTGGTGGGTATCGCAGGATAAGGATACTGCAATATCCCCATTCCCTTCCCACGCTGGGGCCAGCCAGAGGTGATATTTGCCGGTTCTTCGAACTACTCAAAATTTCCACTATCGGTTCTCCAGAACCTGCTGGATTTCACCACTAGTCCAGGATCACCTAGATGGCTTCTGGGCCAAAAGAAAATCTAGAACCTGGTTCCTCTAACCTCTAGTCCAGCACTTTGACCTAGACTACACTGGCTTTCAAATAAAGCCATAATATCTTCATCAAAACATACTACTGTACTATAGCTTCAGTAGTTAACTATATCTGTATCTGTATATATAACATAATAATAATTAATAATAATTTATTAAATTTATAGACCGCCCCCCTCTCCCCAAAGCTTAGATACTTGGGGAGGGTAAGGGGTCTGCTGCCTTTTCTAGCTATAGATCCACCATTGTTCAGAAAACATCTTAGTTTTCCTAAAATGTTTCTATCTTCTTGCTTGGGCATGGATTTATTATGAAGATACACCTGTGATTATTACTTCCCTTATCTAATGAAGGATTAAAGCAGGAGGTAAAACATAGGTTTTTTTTAAAAAATGCTATAATTGAAAAAGATTTTTTTTAAAAATACACTTAAGAGAGTGAACTTTTTTTCACAATTAGCAAGTTCCGTTATGCTAATGATCAGTGGAGCAGTTCACAAAAAAACTTTCCAAATATCCCCATCGCCTTTGAACCAACAGACCATAAAAATGCTGCACCCAGGCAAAGTTCAAAACAAAACAAACATTCTACGGTGAACTTCATACTTTTAATAGCCGGATCTGGCTTCTTGACCGATGCTATTGGCGAGGCGCTGGGGACGGTGGCAGGGCCTGTCCTGCCTTGCGGTCGGGGCGAGCCAGAAGGACCACGAGCAGGTGATTCCTGGACAATAATAAAAAGCAACAGGGTGTGGTTTTACCGATGCCACCTTTTTGTAAAATACCACCCAAGGTACAGATTGAAAGAGTTGTAAGGGACCTTGTAGGCCATCTAGTCCAACCCAAGGCCCAAGCAGACTCTGCACTATTTCTGACAAATGGCAGTCCAGTCTCTTCTTGAAAGCTTCCAGGGATGAAGCTCCCCACAGCTTCTGTTCCATTGATTGATTGTTCTCACTGCCAGAAAATTTCTCCTTATTTCCAGGTTTAATCTCTCCTTGTTTAGTTTCTATTCATAATTCCTTGTCTGGCCTTCAGGTGCTTTGGAGAATAGCTTGACACATACACACACACCTTTCTTCTCTGTGGCAGTCCCTCAAATATTGGAACACTGCTATCCTGTCTCACCTGGTCCTTCTCTTCACTAGACTAGCCATGTCCAATTCCTGCAACCGTTCATTGTATTTTTTAGCTTCCAGTCCCCTAATCATCTCGGTTGCTCTTCTCTGAACTCTTGCTAGAATCTCAACATCTTTTTTATAGTGTGGTGACCAAAACTGGATGCGGCATTCTAGGTGTGGTCTTACTTTGTAGGGTAGTATTAGCACATCCCTTAATCTTGATTGTTAATGCAATTTAGGATTGTGTGTGTGTACAACAACAAATTGAAGTCATTAATAAAATACGAATTCCCCTTGGTGGAGTGCAATCATCTGTCAAGCAATTTCACATTCCTGAGACGTTCACTGGTAGATTATGCTTAATATTCTTCTCTCTTATCTGATTATACTGCGTTATGGAATGTAACCAATTTTAACTATGTATACTTACAGAAGCTCTGGTAGGGGTTGCTGGCTGCTTGGCAAGGAATGACTGAAAGAAAAGTCACAGTCCTGTCAACTGATTATCCAAAGAACCGTGATACACCATTGTATTTTAGAAAGCTTTTTCCCCCACTGAGATTTTGTATTGTTATAAGAGGAGAGGTGATGTGGCTGCAAGTCCAACCCAGTGCTCAAGGCACCATGCTAGAAAGTAGGAGACTCTGAGTTCTTGTCCCACTTTAGGAATAAATGCTGGCTGCGTGACTTAGGGCCAATCACCAGGAGACTGGGCTAGTTCTAGTCCTCATCTTACAAGGGCTGGTTGAGCTGAGGAAGGAGTTTTTGATATGTTGGCTGTCTTGAGTTATTTGTAAAAATAAAAAGGCAGAACATAAACAAACTCACTCATGGAGGCACAATGCACAGCACTCCAGATGTTTGTGAACACAAATCCATCTAGCATAGTTAACAGTGAAGGACAACGATAGATGTGTTCAGAAACATCAGGGTGACTGTATATTGCGCACCTATGCTTTATTATGTCTGATAAGGGTGAATCAGAGTCATTAGTTTCAAATGGAAAAAAAGAGCAGTATTTCTAAATTAAAATTCAAAAATAGCCTAAGGAAACAGCTCATCCACGAACTAAAGAAGCCCCATGTGACCAGACACAGTGATCTCTTTCACTGCATCAGACAACTATCATTTCAAGAGTTGTTTTGAGAGAAAGTCACCACGCAAAACAAAGAAAGCTTCGTTTTCACTCTGCATATAAGTTCTGGGAATTATTTTTCTCCCTTGGAGCTCTACAGCCTGGTCCTTCTGAGCAAGGATTCTGCTTACTGGGGGTTCATTGAAGACTTACTATCACAGGAAAAAGTGGAGGACTCAGGTCCGTAGTGGTAGAATAATAAATGCTAAGGAGCCAATGCTATGTGGAGAAGACCAAGATGGTGTTCTTCTAATTTGAGAAAGGTTATTTTTAAGTATGGGTTTAAATGGTTTGAGCTATACCAGCCAGCAAACCATGAAGGTGGGTTTTCTGCAACCGTGATCAAAAAAAAAGATGCAAAGGCTACAAAAAGGGACCTGGGGTGGTGGGAAATTAGAGGGCTGCATTGAGACCCAAAGCCTCATGATGCATAGACCCCATTTTAAAATATCCTAAGCACCAGAGACAAGCAAAAACAGAAAATAGGGGGGGGGGGGTTTCCACTTACCTGCTGCTTCATCAGAAAGACCTGCTCATCTTCTGCCGCAAACTCTTTATCATGAACTAACTGACAAGGGAAATAAAAAAAAGGGGGGGGAAAGGGTTTTCTCACAGATGTTCAGTTATCTGAAATGATCTCCATTAAGAGCAGTCATGGGGGGAGGTGGGGGGAGGGAGATTATTATACACCTTGACATCTGGTGTAATAAATGCAAGAAGTGTGGATGCACACACCTGTTTGGATCTTAGAGGGGGGTGGAAACCACACACAAGGAAAGAAACAGTACACAAGGGTGTCCCTCTCACCCTTACAAATTTAGACACACACACCAAACTGGGGTGTAATGTGTGGAAACTGCAGACAGAGGGGAGCCACGTGCAAATGTCGGTCCTATGGTAGTACTTTCCCTTCCCCTTCCTTTCTCAGCCTGGTGTTTTAGGGTTAGGAGAAGTCCTGCTGAAGAGTCACTCTTGGCCCGAGATCAACACAGAGAAGGCCTGGAGATGGCCCCTGGACATTGCAAGGACAACCCCTTGCAAATGACACACACAACCCTCGTTTGCTGTGCATGGAAAGGAGTGGAACACAGGGAAATATTAAAACAACAATACAAAATATAACAACATTTAAAAATAAATAAAATAAAATAAATTACATTACC
>JAPKID020003042.1:0-12718 GCA_026931265.2 Tropidonophis doriae
AAGAAAGGTTGTAAAAGGGGCAAAACTCACTTAACAAATGTCTTGCTTAGCAATAAAAAATTTGGGCTCAATTGTGATTATAAGTCAAAGACTGCCTATATTGCTTGTGTGATTAAAATGATTTTGACAAGATTTTCCAGTATTATGAACATTCAGAGTTCTAGAATTATAAAATTCTAAATGTATATGCACTGACATGACTGAAAAGGATGTTTTGGGAATGGTTAAGTAGCCAAATCAGAATGAAGAGGTTGCCATTCAACGAAGGGGAACAAAAGTGGGGAACAAAACTAGTTGAAGATGAGGCAAGGTAAATGGCCTTGGGAGAGAAAGACAGCTTGCTCAAATATTACAAAAAAGTTGAAATTTTACCATTTTAGATTTTACCATTTACCAGTTAGGCAATTCTTCAGAATATTTGGAGAACATCATGATTATAATCATCATGAGTTGCAATGGCACAGTGGTTAGAATGCAGTACTGCAGGTTACTTCTGCTGACCGTCGGCTACCTGCAATTTGGCAGTTCAAATCTCACTGGGCTCATGTTGACTCAGCATTCCATCCTTCTGAAGACAGTAAAATGAGGACCCAGATTGTTGGGGGAATTATGCTGATGCTGAAACCGCTTAGGTTGTAAAGCACTGTAAAGTGGTATATAAGGCTAAATGCTATTGCTATTATTCAGTTAAAAAAAATGGAATGCAAATCTGCTTCAAAGCTTAAATTATTTACACTGTTCTTAACTAAAGAAAACAAAAATATTTGTGTATCCTTTAAGTATTTAGGTTCTATGCTGGTAAAAGAATTAAGAGGTACAGAATCTACACAAGATGCCTGTGCAAAGATGAGAGTGAGTAAACCATTACTCTTCCAAATGATTACAGGAGGCAAATCTATCATTTGAAAAGGTTATGACATCATCGTCATCATTATTAAATCTACATCCTACCTTTAGTTTGTACAATTTACATTGGTGTAAATAATGATCATTATTATTTTATGCAAAGAGATAACGCTACCCATATTTCCTTATAACAATATCCTGTGAAATGAATTGGGCTCCCAAAGTTAACTAGGTAGCTTTCATTCATAAGGGAGGACTATAACTTATTATATGCTAGTCTCTAGCTCAGTACTTCAGCAACTACATCAGTAGCTCTCTCATGCTTAGGCTTCACTTAATTATTTTTTGTAGATTAAAAAATATATGCTATATATGGTATCAAAGCCACCAGGTCCATCTTATCCATCCAGGTTGGCAACACTGGCATTGGAGATAAAGATTGGTAGTTAGGCTGTAGATGGATGGTGATGGGTACTTTAGTTCAGGTGCTAAAGTGATGACAGAAACATTTAAAGGAACTATGGGTCTCTATCTAGCCTATGATCATTCAGGTAAAATAAGCCAGTGATTCACCCAACATAAGTTGCTGAACATTTACTCCAGATGAGCTGCTGCCTGAAAGATAACATCTCTCACTACCATCCAGGTGTGGCCATTGGATGGTGGAAAGATAGTTTCTAATAGTATTAAGCATGAATGAGATATGCGAGGAAAGTTCAGCAAGAGGAAAGTATCTTAAGAAAGTCAAAACTTTCCCCTCAACCTTAAACTCAAACTTGAAAGATAGGATATCATCATTTCAAGAGTATATCCTCTCAATGAGGATGCTGATCAGTAGGCTGCTTCATTATCTCATCTTCCTTGGACAATGCAGAATTAAATATTTTATTATGTAATTCAACATGCCAATGGACATGATCTTCTTTTCCCTTTAATAATGCACTAAACATATTATCCCAAGAGAAGTCTGAGCTGCTTAGGTCCACCAAAGAAAATTCTGTATTCGAAGCACAGCACTGGCTTCTGGACAGCTAAACCTTTCTTCTTGGATGAACTTTTCCAATAGCTGATTCACTTTCACAGCCAGGAGCTTTTCTGTCAGGGGAAATTGTAATTACTAATGATGTTCTCCTTCAGCCTTTACTCACACATGCTGGTAAGCATGAATGCTTGCATAACATTTAAGAATTTCAACCAATGATTCAAGAATGAAGTTAGGCTCGATTGTGTTAGCTGAAGTTCTGGTTCAGAAGTATCTGGGGTGAGATAAGTTGTTGTGCTTGTATATTAACATAATTTTCTTGACCTGATTAATGATTGTTTACTCATTGTTCAGGTAGCTGTTTTGCAATGCCTTAATTAGGTAAATTATAAATATTTTAAACAATAAACTACTTTCTTCTAAATTATTATATAATTCTTATCTATAAAAAACTATAATGTTTTCCCTACAGGTTTCCACGATTCTTTGTTGTTTTTTATATATTGATCAGTAATAATATTTTGCATTTTTTAAAAATGCAAAGAAAGATTCTGGGTGTGTTGTATTCCATTAAATATGTAACCTAGAAATCTGACCAGGAGTCATGGAATGTTTTAGACCAGGTGTGTCAAACTCGCATCATCAAGTGATGTCTCACAAATTTTTCCCTTTTTGCTAATCCAAGGTGGGGTGGCCAGCATGTAATGTATCTGGCCCACGAGATGCGAGTTTGACAGCCCTGTTTTAGACTAATTTTCTTTCATGGGTGAAATCCATCCAGCGATAGTGAAGCGCATCCTTAAAGATCATTTCTGAATGGTAACACCATGAAAATTGTCTTTTTTAACAGTAAAAGTGACACAAAGCATAAATCTGAAATGCCCCTCTTTTCCCTCAGGTACATGTGGTTTTATAATAATAAGTAAAGACTGATATAAATGACAATGGAGAACCCTTCCAACATCTGTCAGACTTTACACCAAAAGGCTTCTTTCTTACAAAATTTCACTATCAGGTGTTCATTCTGTGAAAATAAATCTATTTAAAGACATGAATAACATTATAACAGAGTTGGAAGAGACCTTGGAGGTCTTCTAGTGCAATCCCCTGTTCAAGCAGAAAACACTATACCGTTTCATACAAATGGTTGTCTGAATCTCTTCTTAAATGCTTTTTATTTATCATACATGTATCATAAATCGTTAAATGGCAAATAATTGCATTCTGCCATATGTCCTAGAAAAAAATAAATCAATTAATTTCAAAATAATAAACTTTGCAGACCTAGAAATCAAATATTTTAACTTAAGCACCAAATGGAATATGTTAATTCAATTATAACTGTTACTTTCTTGTTCAAATATTCCTGCTGTTAACTGTTACAGAATGAGGGCAAATGCATTCAGTTCTCTGTTATCTTCTTGCCTGAAAGGAGACCTCCTCCATGCACTCTTGTAAATAAATTAAGACAGAACCTTTTCCCCTCTAGCATTTGGTGCGTACTTCGACTATTTTCTTATGGCTGCAACAGATAATAGGTGTGCAGTGCTTCAGATGCAAAGAAAACAAGTGCTTTGAATGAACAGAGGTTCCAAAGTAATACCTGGATGCAGGTACTCTTGAAAGCAGCCCCACCTTTGGCGGGGAATTGTATGGCTGCCTTTCATATCTGCCACATAATCACAACAAAAGATACTAGGTAGTTGCAGAATACTTGTCTATTTGCTCTGAAACATTTTGTCTTTTGAATGAAGCACTGCACAACCATAGCAGGTAATGTATTATTTATCTTGGAAGAAGGAAGGAAATAACAGAGTTCCCCAATCATTTTTATTTTGTTTTTAATTTCAGAAGTCTACCGAACAAATGAAGAAAGTTCCTACTATTGTTCTATCTGTCTCGTACAAAGGAGTAAAATTTATTGATGCAACAAATAAGGTAGGTATCATTTCTTATTTCCTTTTAAATAGTTGCAAATAGCTTCTCTCCATCCTTTTCAACAGCAAATGATTCTCATTTATATTTTGAAAATGATCAAATTTATTCTAGGTGAAGCTTTGATAAGCTATGATGCTTTCATCAGATGCATAAAATCATAGCCTGAGTTACAAAGATACTGTTATATCAATATTAATGAGAGAATGTATTCTCTCATAGGCAGTGGATTTTGTATTAAAGGTAGAATAATGTAAATATTTGTGTCATTCAATATAAAATCAAAATGTTCAGAACAAATCCAAAACTACTTGCTGTCCCTGATATTTCTTTGCTAGTATATTTTTCTAATCTACCTACAATCATTGTGCACGACAGTACGTTCTATCATAGGATTTTAATAGAGGACTTTTTTAAAGAGAAACTATCTAACTTAATAAGAGGAACTATCCAACTTACACACACACACACACACACACACACACACACACACACACACACACACACACAAATGCAGCCAAAACTACAGATACCCCTCCACTTTCCCAAAGAATCCTAATTAGTCATGAAATAAGTTGAAATGGACGTAAGTAAATGGCATCAGCCATGCTTTATTTCATAGTTGTTTTGCTTTTCATGTATGATTGAACATAATATAAAACAATTGAAAATGGTCAGTACCAATAATTATGTCAATGCTCTTTTCATTTGTTTTATTTATTTTTTGTTTATATTCCCCTTTGTGGTGTAGCTGTCTAAATAAAATCACAGGTTAAGCTTCTCATTGTTATAAGAATAAGCTACCAGACATAAACAAAGACATTCATATTTAGTCAACAAACTATATTGATGATTTTTGTCAAGTTTTAAGCTAAAACAATAGTGGTCTATTCATAAGTTGACTAACGTTGCAGCAGTTTGGCTTAAGATAAACATTTGGCTTTGTCCATTTTATGTATATTTGATCAATGAATATTGTTTCATCCAAGTGATAATTTTACTGTCCAATACTATTTCTTTTTTAATACATACTATCCGGGCCAGCTTCAAAATAAGATGCATAAGGTATTGAAATTTCATGAACCTGCTTGTGTCTATGTCTGTTTCCTTGAAATAATCACAATTTTTACATACATTTCCAACTTAAGTACAAATGGAGCTTATTGGGGCTCTTTAATTGTTCCTTTGATAATTGAATATCTTATATTACCTTGACGAAAATAAGTTTTTTAGGAGTCTTCATTGTAATTTCAAAGAAGGTAAATCATCTGTTCTTTTAAAATTCATGATACCTCTGGGAATCACTTGAGAAACAGGGAAGAGTGGCATGATTATATCAGTAATCCAATAGATATACAGAAAAAGAATAAATGGCTAGGTGCATGCCTTGGTCCACAGTTCATTGATAACTAGTGTGCTGTATATTTTCTTTTAACATGGCTTTGATTGCATTTTCCACTTTATGTTCTTTTATGATCAAACTGGCATTAGAAACTAGCTGTTGCACCCCAAAGGCCCTCCAGGACAGCAGAAACTATTGGGAAATGGCAGTCCCTAAGAACTCCGATGGCTCATACATAGGTGCAGGCCAGCATCTCAAATTCCTCTGAGACTATGCATGTGCATTGCTCTGTTGCAACATTGGACCCAACAGATGATTAACTACCGTATGTGGCATTAATGAAAGGACAATTATTTTCTCCACTTTTTAGTAAAAGGAGACTGCATATTTTATTCATTTATTTAACTTGCTTTAGTTCTCTTTTTTGAAGATTTTATTGAGGTGTCTTATAATGTAATATAAAGTACATGAAAATGAAAATAAAGATTAAATAATAGAAAAGGGAGAGGCAGAATAAAAAGAAGAGAAAAAAGACACTTCTGATTTTTCCCAGTACAGTAAAATGATCACTATATTTACAGCCTCAATGTTTTGTTATTACAAGCCATTTCTGTACTACACAATTATTTAATCTTCAAATTTAAATCTATTTTTTCCCGTTTGAGCATAAAAACCAGAAGCAATTTCCCAAAGTTCTTGAGAAACAGAGCAAATTGGAAAATTGCCTCTTAATTTGCTTTGGTTCTAAAGAGCGCCAGGTAGCATATAACAATAAAAACAAAACGGAAAGGGGAAAAAAGACTCCATTTACAGTTCTAAATCATAGTCTAGTTATTTTTACTTACATTGAATAAAAACCAGATTTATGATTTCCATGCTTTTAGGAGAAAGAAAGGAGATTTGAATTAAAGAATTCAAATTTTAACAGATCTTTCAGTGAAATAGAATTAAGTTGGAAATGTACATTAAAAATGACAAGGCTTATTAAGCTATTCCAGTTTCTGGTTTTGGCACAAATACTTCTTCTAGTTCTAATTCCCTTCTGGGAATATTGAAGACTTTTTCTTAACAGCATTGCTAATGCTGTTTAGGCAACATTTATGGTTTCATTTGCAGAAATATATTATAATCCGTGTAAACATAATAACAATCCATAGTGTTTTAATACAACCGTTTTGAAAGTAGAAATAGAAGGAATAAAAAAATCTGAAATATTGTTTTGCCAACAGCAGCAGAGTTAAATAACTTTAATCAAAATGTTAGTTTAATTTTTTTTTAAATTAAAGCGTACTAATGTGATTGTGATTTTGTTGTAGAATAATGTATGTAGAATAATAGTTTATTTCATTAAACTAAATGCATATTTTTATGAAAAATATTCATAAATGGATATAATAAAAGTATATATCCTTTTGTAATATTAAAGACTGGAGTGGTTATGCAGATCCTTTGATGTCAGATTCAGTTTTATTTATATTGGTTTATATTTTCTAATACATCTAGAGTCCTATTGGATTGAGGTGGTATATAAATTTCATGACTAAAGTAATAAAATAAACAAACCATCTAGAGTCCTATTGTCTTGAGGTGGTATATAAATTTTATGAATAAAGTAATAAAATAAATAAATATTTATGTCACAGTAATCTGGATTGTAATAGGGATGTGGTGGCTCAGTGGTTAAGACACTGAGCTTGTCGATCAGAAAGGTCAGCAGTTTGGCGGTTCAAATCCCTAGTGCTGCATAATGGAGTAAACTCTCATTACTTGTCCCAGCTTCTGCCAACCTAGCAGTACGAAAGCATGTAAAAATCCAAGTAGAAAAAATAGGAACCATCTTTGGTGGGAAGGTAACAGTGTCTGTGCACCTTCAGCATTTAATGATGCCTGCCACATGACCACGGAGACGTCTTTGGATAGTGCGGCTCTTTGGCCCTTAGAGTCGGGAACGACAAGCACATATGTACAAGGGAACCTTTACCTTTACCTGGATAGTATCACTCAGTTTATATGGTTCAGTAAATTGTCTTTACACTCCTGTTAAATATTTATGTCTGGTACCACAAATTAACATCTATACCATTTTATATATTCCATTTACTGATTCCTAAATTTAAAAAAGAAAGTCTGAATAAAGATTTTGTATCATTTACTCTGATAACAGAATATATTTATGAACTAATAAATTTTGTCTTTTTATCTAATAGAGGAATTAAATATTAATCACTAAACTAGTACATGAATTCTATTTGTATATTAACAACCAGTAACAAATCTGTAATATAATGCTGTTTTTTCTTGTACCATCAGTAATCTAAATTATCTACCACATCCTTTCTATTCTCAGTATCATTAGAACAGGTTAAAACCCGTTCAGTAACTAACACGCAAAAAAACCCTTTTTAAATAGATATTTCTACAGTATCTTACTCTTTTTAAAGATATTTAGACTTTCAATATCAGTTGAGAGTGGAATAATGATTTAATGAATTCAGCCATAAAATCAAATGTTTAGAAGCAGAGCAACAACGGAAACAACACATTTTGCTTATTGCTGAATTTAAATACAGCTACATCGCTTGCTTATCATTTTATTTGTATTAGCAACAGTGTAAAACCTAAGTATTATAAAATATTGGGAACTAGATTGGATCATTAAATATATACAACTATTTATTTTCTTTACATTTAGAATATTATTGCTGAACATGAGATTCGTAACATTTCCTGTGCCGCACAAGACCCCGAAGACCTCTCAACATTTGCTTATATTACAAAAGACTTGAAGACAAATCACCATTACTGTCATGTGTTCACAGCCTTTGATGTGGTTGGTCTATCAATTTTTTTCTATGTGATAGCTAACAAACTTGACATTTCCTGTATAATTTCAGTTATGAAGAAGGCTGCTGTAGAAAAGTTCTGGTACCGATGAGTAAATTGCATAATAACCACTATTTAAAATTTAATATAAATGCTTCACATCACTGTGATGTTACAACTAAGTTCCCTTTTAAAAAGTAATATATTGCAACTATCCCATGAAAGCAAGAGGCAAATGAAAAGTTAGAGTTTAAACACCTACATTTTCATCATCTAATGACCATGGAAAGTTCAAAGTATGAAGTGAACATAATGTTTTCCCAATAACTAATGTTGTATAAAGCATACTGCTTCTGATATTAGAAATAACATTCAGTCAACATCTAGTGAGCCATAAGTACCATTAATCCCCCTTGAAGCAAATGCAGACGTTGCTATATATTGGGACAGCAGATTCCATAGCAGAGTGAGATATTTTGTCATGAATCATGCAGCAAAATGTATGCATATCTGCAATTACAGTCCTGTATGTGCATCTAGAACAGGGATGTCAAACTCAATTTCATTTGAGGGTTGTGTTTGACCTCAGGGGTTGTGGATTGTGTTTGACCTCAGGGGGTTCGGGAGCGCATGGCCAGCTTGATGTCACTCATGTCAGGGGCACCTTGGTGGCCTGAGTGCTGTGCCAGTGAAAATGGAGCTTGCCGCCTTCCCAAGCTCTGTTTTTGTTGGCAGAGGCACCACTGGCTGATCCTTCGCTGTTTCCAGGGCAGCCCCACGGGCTAGATCCAGCCTGTAGGCCTTGAGTTTGACACTCCTGACTTAGAGGGTTAGACAATAGAGAGAAGGCCTTAAAGCAATTGACTGAGTCATTTATAATATATGGAACTTGTTATTCCTTTGAGGTAATCTAAAGAAGAAGAACCCCTACCAGGACTATCAGCATTATCTTTATTGTAAGGTTAGAACAAACAAAAACTTGCACGTCTGAAAGTATTTTTCTCTTCATTTCTTTTTAATCTCTGGAAAACTAGGGTGGACCCCATTTGAAATGCTTCCCTGATTTTCGTCCAGTTGAAGACTGAGGTGTCTCTAATCAGACTGTTGCCTAGGCTATGGGTTTTCCTCCTGTCCCCCAAGGTCTTTTCCACATACCACCACAACACTTCAATACTTTAACTAATGGGTTCAAAATGTGTCCCTCCAAATGAAGTGCATATCACTAGTCTGTTTACAGAGCCTCCATCCTCTCAAAGAAAATTGAATATATAAAACTTGAAATTTGAAAACTTGAAAACATGATTAGGGAAACCATGTGTGTTCTGTATAGGGAAGGTGGAAATACCTGAGCTGCATACAATCTTCTGGTACCTCAACACTTTACACAGATGGTGTTGGCTAATCATCAAATGGACAAATTTTAGATTTTCCCTCCTTTTAAAAATTGTAATTGTACGGATGGGGGCCTTTTGATGGTAAACAATCTCATTCTTAATCAGAGATGGAGGTTTTCCAGATCAAAGTTTTTCAGGTAAATTTAGCAGTTTCACAATTGTACGATACTTGCTTTACAGGTGTTCATTCTAAAAACATCAAAAAGCAACAGCAGCAGGGATTTCTGGTTCCAGTGACTGGAATGGATAGAAGTAATCAGCTAGAAAAGCTGAAAAATCAGAGACAAGTAACTCTTGTTCTTGTTTAGCACCCATGTGGACAAACTAAGAACTTCCTGCAGGCCAAAGGCCGCTTCACATGTGCCCTCTCTCGATCCTGGCACCTCAGTTATTACCCTGGGTAATGGGTATTCTTGAAAGGGACATGTGCAGGTAATCCTACCTTCAGGCCTGAATCTCACACAACAATAAATGTATGGTGTTGTTAGGAAGAAACTATTTCAGGTAAGAAGATTGCCAAGAAGAACATTCCAGTAATACTACAAGAAGAAGGGGTTAAGATAATGCAGAAACTTTTGTAAAAGAACACACATCATTTTTGTAATAAAATAATGGGATGAAGAAAAACCACCTGAAAGAAGCCTACATCAAGAATCCTATGTAAGTATATTGACTGATGTTTGCTAGGTTATTTTAACTAATATTTGGTTTGACTAAGCAGTGGTCCCAGCATTTATGATTTTAAATTATTTTAAAAAGCAAATGAGAAATTAATTAGAGGTATAAAGTTAAGTGTTAATCCAAAGTTTTCTTCTGGCTGGCAATAGCATGGATTCCTTTGCTACATTTGACCTTAGACTTGAGCAAAGAGATTATGTAAAAGCCTCATACTCATACAGTTATCTGGTATAGATCTGTGATGTACAGTATTTTCTTGATGTAAAACATAAAAACAAAGTTTGCTTATTGAAGCTTTTGTTTTTGCTTTTTTAAAATAATCATTCTAATGGAAGGAAGGAACAGATAAAAGTATTAATCCTTTTGCTTTATTGCAGGAAATTGGTAACGCAAGTACCAATAATTTGCAAAATCTTGAACTTCAAAGATTAATCACCAGATGTACTATCCATGGATGTATTATTCATTTTAAGTTCATGTCAAGATGGTCAATTGACCTTTATTGAAAGAATGTTAAAAGATCAAGGAAAAATAGACAAGACAATGGCTAGAACTATATTTGCAGGCAGCGTGCCTCCTGTTGAGACTGGAAACCATTTCTGGAAAGAACATTATGACCTAATTTGCCCATCATATGGAGCATCATCTCTATTGTTCTATTGCTTACGTTACCGCTCAATGTTTGTTTCTAACATTCCAATAAATTTTTTCTCTACATAATGAAGCTTTTAGTTCATTTCTATGTAAAGATTGAAAGTTCATAAAATAGCCTAAATGCAATATTTTTCAGACCAAATGGCATACTGCAAATGCTAATGCATATTAGGGAAATTGAGACAAATGTGCATAGAAAAAAAATCAGTTTTATTTCTTTATGGAAAATCCACATCTCTGCTTATCCTTCCTCATATATCTTAAAAATGACCCAGAATCATGCCAAAATGAATAAAATTAAGCTTTGTGGTTGTGTTTTGTTTTGGTGAATGTCTCTTTGTATGTGTGCGTGCGTGCATGCATGTGTATATGGGGTTTAAGGACGCCAAAAAATAAATTATTCCTATTCCCAGGCATACTGCCATCCCAGTAACAAAAGTAAGCCAAAAATGTCAGTCACATCTGTTCTAATGTTAGTATGCTGTCAATCCCTATGTTGGTCTGGTATTATTAGATTAGGGAAGGATTGCTAGATTTATTAAGGTAATGCTTATTTGAGTCTTCTGTATACTTAGAAATATGTACTAATGTGATGTTATAAACATGAGAAAGTCTTGTTAAAGAAAATTGATACTCTCATAAAATAGTTCTTGTACAAAGGTTTTTTTTTTTTGCCTAGTAATTGTGTTAAGACAACATGTGGTAGTTTATTTTTCCTATATATTAGTAGTAGGTTGAATCTATCAGGATACACATCTTGAGAATTCAGGTTTATATTTTAATGTTTTAGAAATCTATTTTCCAACTTGGATACCCAGTGCTATAAATTCTCAATAATGAAAAAAGATGAATGCATTATAATATATTGCATTAAAGTCTTCCTGGGTAGTTGTGTTGGGAAAATGTAATTAAATATAGGCAGAATATTTGTAGGACAAATGTGCCATGAACTTCAGGTTTCTCAAAACAGGTTTTTCCAATAAATATTTAAAAATTAGACAAGGAAGTATTTGCACACCTTTCTTTATTATGAGTTACTGCTCCCCATAATAAAGGAGGGTAGGAATATCTGCCTGTCTGTTTTAGCTGTGAATCTGCTAGAACAAAATCTGAGAATATGAGGAATAATTTTAAAGCTCCAGTTTTATGTAATTTTTGCCAGCTTAATATTCAGATAGCTCCTCTCTTTTTCCTCTATGCTTTAGTCATTAACTGAAATTTTAAAAGTAATCAGGCTTTGTCTGAAGCTCTCAGAACTCATTATCCAGATAAATTCAACTGAATGGGCCAATGGGTCTGCCCGGCACAGGCATGATACAAGCTATTTTTTCTTATGTACTTCTATGCCACAGGTCCCCAACCTGCAGTCCACTGGCCCTGTGGTGGGCCGCAACCCTTTCAGAACTGGGCTGCGGAAAACGTGGGAAAGTGTGTAAGCTGCATTTGTGAAAGCAGTGCCCAGGCACACAAAATAATTCCCTCTCCCCTCTCATTCTGCTGCTGCCACCGCTGGTATGCCAATACATAAAGATTGGGGAATGCTGTTCTGTGCAACAACTCATCCTTTTAGAATCTTTGTAGTTAGAAATGGATATTTATGGGCATATATTGAAGAAACTTTGCTGATCCCTACTATTTACATACAATTCTGTACAAGTGAAATAATCCAACTGAGGATTTTTATGCGTAGGCAGAATATCTTGAACAATATTTTCATGCTTGTGCTTGCCTAAGTAGACCGTTTATATAATATTTTTGAAATTTTTGAAAAATCATATTTTAATGATACGGTTTGAGAAAAACTTACAAGAAAACATAATGTAACACATATAAATATAGGGCTGGATTTTATTGGGCTCACTGACATTTAAAACCTATCGCTCAGATCCGGAACGAGTTGACCTCCACTAGCAATGTCCCTGAGGAGCCACCAGCGCCCAGTCTTGAGACCATTCTATGGGAGGAGTTTGACTTTGTTGCTGCCGACGATATGGACAGGTTGCTAAGGAGGCTAAAGGCCACCACATGTTTATTGGACCCGTGTCCCTCCTGGCTTGTACTGGC
>JAPKID020003044.1:0-12717 GCA_026931265.2 Tropidonophis doriae
TGCATTCTGGACCAACTGCAGCCTTCGGGTGCACCGCAAGGGGAGCCCCATGTAGAGAGCATTGCAGTAGTCCAGACAGGACGTCACAAGCGCCTGAGTGACTGTGCTTAAACTCACCATGACCAATATGGAGAGAACACAAATCGTGACATTTCCGCACGTTGTTATCTTGGTGCGAATTGCAAATGCAGCAGAGACTGCATCGGTTTTGTTCCGGAATGCGAAAAAGAGAAGTTTTCATTTTCAAAAAAAAATATTTTATAAAAGCATGCCCAGCCACAAATGAGCCAGAGTCTCCCGGCTAATGCCTAATTGCAGAGCAATTTCAAGGTTCTCGTTCTCTCTTTTTCATTTCACTTTAATCCAGTTTTTGCACTACTCGCTCGACTCCTTTCAAGAGAACGATGCCCTTTGTGAAGTAGGACACAAGGACAGCCTTCTTCTGTGCGCTGTCATCCACTTTGGTAGAAATGTCTTTTGACGGTGCAGTCAACTGAAAATTTCAATATTGTACGACATTACAGTCCAGCCTTCGTTCTGTTCTTGAGCTGCTGGACATTGCAGCACGGAAGAAAAAAGCCGCATGTAAAGCAAGCGATACAACATCGATCCACTAGCCAAAGAAACAATGCAGGCAAACAGGGAAAGGAAACAGTAATAATAATACAATACAATAGCAGAGTTCATCAGAGGTCATCTAGTCCAACGCCCTGCCTAGGCAGGAAACCCTATACCATTTCAGACAAATGGCTATCCAATATCTTATTATTTTTTATTTATTTATTTCTTGAATGTTGGGGCTATCCAACATCTTATTGGAGACTTGCAGTGTTGGGGCATTCACAACTTCTGGAGACAAGCTGTTCCACTGACTAATTGTCCTAACTGTCAGGAAATTTCTCCTCAGTTCTAGGTTGTTTCTCTCCTTGATTAGTTTCCACCCATTGCTTCTTGTTCTGCCCTCAGGTGCCTTGAAGAATAGTTTGACTCCCTCTTCTTTGTGGCAACCCCTGAGATATTGGAGCACCAAGACTCCTTCCAGCTTTGTTCTGATTGATTGATTGATTGATTGATTGATTGATTGATTGATTAAATCATTATCAATTCCCCTACATAAGATCACACCACCTGTCTTAGTTAATATCTAAGACACAAGGATGTCTTACATTGGCTGAAATGAAAATATTGATGTTTTGACAAATGTCCCTGCTCATTTTCATGTCATCTTCTTTCAGCCTTTTCTTTTCTTTTTTGGCCTTATGTCTCCTTCCACTGCTCCTCACTCATTTGCAGGTAAAGATGGGCCAAAAGAAATGCTTTACATTTCAAGCTAGTTTTAGATACAGAGCAGTCTAAAATCTCTTCCAATGTAGCACATTCTAGTTGGAGACCAAGTGGAAGAACATTAAAAACATCTGCACAAGTATGAAATTCAGGTAGTTCTCCACTTACAACAGTTCATTTAGTGACCATTCAAATTTACAACAGCACTGAAACTTTCCTTTCCTTTCCTTTATTCATATTTATACCCCGCACCCATCTCCTCGTAGGGACTTGGGGCAGCGCACATGGAAATTTAAAAATAAATACTATATATATATATAGAATAAATAACCCTTATTAAAATTAAAAAGAGGTGACTTATGACCATTTTTCACATAATAGTTGCAGCATCCCCTTCGTCGCGTGATCAAAATTCGGACGCTTGGCAACCGGTTCATACTGATGATGCTGTCAATGTACCAGGGTCGTGTGATCCCCTTTTGCGACCTTCTGACAAGCAAAGTCAATGGGGAAGCTTAACAACCACATACCGTATTTTTCAGAGTATAAGATGCACCTTTTTCCCTCAAAAAAGAGGGTGAAAATCTGGGCGCGTCTTATACACTGAATACAGCATTTTTGGCCTACCAGACACACACACACACACACACACACACACACACACTTTGCAACAATAGACATGCAGAGGGTTTGGGAGGCTTGCAAAGTGCTCCTGAGGGCTGGGGAGAGCTGTTTTTGCTCATTTTTGCCCCTCCCCCAAGAGTACTCTAAAAGCCTCCCAAAGCCTTTGCATGCCCTTTTTTTTTTTTTTTTTGCAAAAGAAAACAGGCCGTTTTTTGGTCATTTGTGCCCCACCACAGCCCCCAGGAGCACTCTAAGAGCCTCCTAAAAGCTCTGCATGCCTTTTTTCTCCAAAAACCAGCCCATTTTTATGAAAAATGGGCCTTTTTTACTCATTTTTGGCAGGATAGCAGTCCTCAGGAGCACTCTGCAAGCCTCCCAAAGCTTTTCAAAAAAATACAATATGCAATGTACAATAGCAGAGTTGGAAGGGACCTTGGAGGTCTTCTAGTCCAACCCCCTGCCTAGGCAGGAACCTTATACGATTTCAGACAAATGGCTATCCAAATGAGGCATGCAGAGGGTTTGGGAGACCTGTAGAGTGCAAAAACTTTTTTTTCTAAATTTACCTCTTCAAAATCATGGTGTGTCTTATACTCTGGTGCGTCTTATACTCTGGTGCGTCTTATACTCTGGTGCGTCTTATACTCTGGTGCATCTTAACGTCCATAAAATACGGTAACTAGTTTTACAACTACAGTGATTCACTTGACAACTGCAGCAAGAAAGGTCATAAAATGGGGCAGAGTTCACTTAACAACTGCCCTGCTTAGCCACAGAAATATGGGTTGAAGATTATCTGTAGTCCTTCTCATTTTGCTTCCAAAGAGTACCACATATTTTTTTTCATCTCTTCCCCAGTATGAACGGTCTTGCTCGTTCAGAAAGTGCTGATCAAAAAAATAATAATAACAAGCATCTAATAAAAAGCAGTCCCCTTCACATCCGTCTAACCCTTCATTTCACGATCATAGCTTTTGCCAAGTTGTTATGACGAATTTGGCTGGGCTCCACGTACAAAATTTCCTACTTAACATAATTTGCTAGTTTCTTTTATAGATTTTTTGTCCTTCAGAATTCCACAAATACATTCCCCAAATATAGATCACGTCAGATTTTGCTGTGATTTACTCGGGCTTCGGGTCTGAATTCATTTAGAGGAGAAGGTCATTCCTTTCTATTTTCATTAGACCTCATGTCAGCATTTACCGCAAAGCTGATGAAGATCTAATTTTCATGACCCACAGACAAATTTGTCCTTGGCAATGTTGATTCTAAATCAGTTGTTTCTCAACTTTGGCAACTTTCAAGATGTGCGGATTTCAATTCCCACAATTCCCCAGGCAGAATAAGTGGCTGGGGAATTCTGGGAGTTGAAATCCAGACATCTTAAAGTTGTTAGAAATAGTCCTCTAAATAAGCATGTTCCTCCTATTATATACCTCCCCTCTTCTCTTCCCTGCTAAAGAAGATATTTGGTACATTAAATCAAGCACTTCTACATCCTGCTTGAAACACGGATATAAAAAATGAGCATATGACATAGTATCAATTATGGGGAAATTATGGGAATATTGTTTATGATCCTTGCATTCCTGACTCCAGGGGCGGTGCTCATCTCTGTTTCAAAACCAAAGAGCTAGCACTGTCCGAAGATATCTCCGTGGTGATGTGGCTGGCATGACTCAACACCAAAGGCTGTTTACCTTCTCACCAAAGATGGTCCCTATTTTTCTACTTGCATTTTTACATGCTTTCAAACTGCTAGGTTGACAGAAGCTGGGACAAGTAATGGGAGCTCACTCTGTTACGCAGTGCTACGGATTTGAACCGCTAAACTGCTGACCTTTCTGATCGACAAGCTCAGCATCTTAGCCACTGAGCCACTGCATCCCTATTTATGAGATTAGGTAGTTTTATTTTCTAACAATCTCTGACATGGATGTTTTTGCAACAGCCAGACTCTGGGTCATCTCCATTGTATACTCCTCTCTCAGTATTCTCAAAAGAATACTGCACATATCAAGAAAAAAAATAATGTTTAATAATATCTGTAACTCAAGAGTAGGAATTCAGCTTATAGCAAAGTTATAGTCTATTGCTAAGGAACCAGACATTATTTCTGTTTGGAAGGCTAAATAATGCATTGAAATGGACTCCAACCTAATACTGCTGTCACTTAAAAAGGAAAAAAAAAAGCTGAAAAGTCGCAAAGTGGCATGATATTTCACAATAGGCCACATAGGAGCCTAAGCCAATCAGCAGCGAGATAGCCATATATATCACCAATTTAATTAGACCTCCTCTTCCGTCCAGCTCTTTCATCAGGAATTAATTTAGTTTGATAAACTGGAAGGAACACAGTCGCATAAACGGACCTCGCAATCTAAAGTAGAAACAATCAATTTCCTAATTCCTCTACTTACTATAACGTAAAGTGTCTGAACCAATGATACTAGAGGACTTTTAGAATACATCCACAACCAAGATTTGTGTTGCTAAGCAAGGCAGTTTTAATGAGTTTCGCCATCTTTCTTGTGACCGTTGTTAAATGAAGCCCTGCAGTTGTTAAATTAATAACAGTGAATTAGTTAAGTGAATGTAGCTTTCCTGTTGACTTTGCTTGTCAGAAGACTGGAAAAGAGCATCGCATGACTCCAGGACACTGCAACCGCCATAAATGTGAACCCATTGCCAAGCATCCGAATTCTGATCACGTCTATAGGGATGCTGCAACGGTTATAAGCATGAAAAATAGTCAAAAGTCACTTTCTTCAGGACTGTTGTAACTTTGAATGGTCACTAAATGAATTTTTGTAGTCAAGGTCTACTGTAGCAATTAACTGGGACAATTAACAGATACAATTCCAGACACAAATTGAGCAACATGGTATATGCGGTACAATGCAGTGCGCAGATCTGTACATTGGGGAAACAAAACAACCATTTCACAAACGTATGGCACAACATAGAAGAAGAAACCCATCAGGACTAGAGATTCAGCAGTCCATCTGCATTTAAAAAAGGCCACTCTTTTGAAGACAGCAAAGTCCACATTTTGGACAGAGAGGACTGCTGGTTTGAAAGAGGGGTTAAAGAGGTAATCTAAACTATATTGCCAAAAGTATTTGCTCACCCTCCAAATAATCAGAATAAGGTGTTCCAATCACTTCCATGGCCACAGGTGTATCAAATCAAGTACCTAGGCATGCAGATTGTTTTTACAAACATTTGAGAAAGAATGGGTCTCTCTCAGGAGCTCAGCGTGGAACTGTGATAGGATGCCACCTGTGCAACAAATCATGAAATTTCTTCGCTCCTAAATATTCCACAGTCAACTGTCAGCTGTATTATAAGGACACGGAAGTGTTTGGGAATGACAGCAACTCAGCCACGAAGTGGTAGGCCACGTAAACTGACGGAGCAGGGTCAGCGGATGCTGAGGCGCACAGTGCAAAGAGGTCGCCAACGTTCTGCAGAGTCAATCGCTTCAGACCTCCAAACTTTATGTGGCCTTCAGATTAGCTCAAGAACGTTGCGCAGTGGACCGACATCATATTGAACCTTATGGATTAGGAACGGGATGTCACTTACTGTAAGTTCATATGCGAGTAAAGGAAGGTGAGCGAATACTTTCGGCAATATAATGTATGTCAAAATTGATCAGCCTTTTCTCAACAGAGAGGGAGGGATATGACATCATCTATCTCCAGTCTACAACAGTCCTTTCAGCAGTTCCAGGAAGGCTCCATCCCCATTTGCACCATTCAGGTGACCCCAAGGACACAGATAAACCGCCTCAATGACCCTCTAAAAATGCAAATGACCAGCTGTCTGCAAGGAGTATAAATCCTCCCATTCTCCACCACCATCAGAGCTGAAGAAGCTTCTGGGTTGAGGAGTGAAATGCCTTTTTTTTAAAGGCAGAAAGTCCAATTGCCTCTTGAAGAAGTACCTTTGGGACAACCAAGACCTCAATGATTGAGAATCTTCATAGGCATTTAACTGATACATAGTGAAGCAGTTGTAGCACAGTCAAAAACTTCAACGCACCTGCCCGAGTTCCCCTCTTACGGAAGAATTGTTGCTTGGTTAGAGAGCATGAACTTTCAAAGGATAAACTTACTCCAACAAAGGTGCATTGCATTTCTAGTTTAATTATAATAACATGTCTAATGAGCATATGTAAATATTATGCAAATGTATGCCTGCTGTGGTCTTTCTTCAAGGGGGGTGGGGGTGCTGTGTCTCCTCCTTTTGAAGCAATATGTTTGTAGCCAAATTATAGACTACAGCCCTTCTCATGTTTACCACCCCACCAAGATTGTAGAAACCAGGAATCAAACAGAGAAAATCCCATACTAGCAGGTCGTAAATGGTACAGATACTAGAAGAGAGAATGGAAATTAAGTGGCAGACAGCCTGTGTCATCCTTGCCATCTCCAGTTCAAAGGTTCAGGTAGTAAATAGAACTTAGAACTGAGGAGAAATTTCCTGACAGTTAGGATAATGAATCAGTGGAACAGCTTGCCTCCAGAAGTTGTGAATGCCCCAACACTGGAAGTCTTTAAGAAGATGTTGGATAGCCATTTGTCTGGATTTAATTCACTGATGCTCGATGATTTTGGTGCATAATCAGCTGAAGTGTTATCTTTGTTCTGTTGTTACTTTTCTGTATGAGAAATATCTATCTATAGTGGACAAGTGATGAAGGAAATCTACCTCAATATATTTTAATATATGCTCGTTTGGTAGTTAAAATAGTGTCTTTGCTGAACAGCTGAGGAGGACTAAGATTCATAAGCCTGGGCTATTTATTCAGCTCACTAATCTGGATTTGGATGCCTTCCAAAAATAATATTAGCACAAAAAGTATCTTTAAAAAAAAAATCCCCGTTCAAATTTATAAGTGTCTGGGAGCACCCATTTTCCCAATGACATTCCACTTGATTTTCAGTCCACACAATGAAAACAACGTTAAATCAAATACTTCTTCATGAACATTAAAAAATGTTAACAAAGTGGCAAAGTATACATTCATATCTTCTATTCACATTAATGTGACTCTGTTGAACTCAAACCAGTAGCATTTATAGGCTCAGTGTGAAAATTTAACTTTCTTATATTTTATATTTTTCTCATTGTCTTTTCAATGGGATTCAAATGATTGCAATCATACAACATCTAGCATTGGAGTGTTTTCTACAGAGTAGCAGGAGATGCAAGCTTCTTGAATTAAAAAATAAATAAATAAAATTGTGGTGTCGAGGGGTAAAATGATAGCCCTGTGTGGTTCATACTAGCTGTAACCCAAAAAAATAATTGTATTGTTTCATATGTAGCAGTAAACGCTCTCTACATGGGGCTCCCTTTGGGTGCACCCGAAGGCTGCAGTTAGTCCAGAATGCATGGGAGTCTCTAGGTACTCCCATGTAACACCGCTCCTGCGCGAGTTGCACTGGCTGCCTGTGGCCTTTCGGGTGCGCTTCAAGGTGTTGATTACCATCTTTAAAGCGCTCCATGGCATGGAGCCTACTTATTTGCGGGACCGTATCCTGCCCCATACATCCCTTCGCCCGATCTGCTCCCACAGAGAGGGACTTCTCCGGGTGCCGTCCACCAGGCAATGCCGGCTGGCGACGCCCAGTGGAAGGGCTTTCTCTGTGGGTGGCCCAACCCTCTGGAACGACCTAACCCCCAAACTTAGAACAATCACGGACCTCCGCTCCTTCCGCCAACATCTTAAGACCTACTTTTTCCACCTTGCCAGCTTGGCCTAATCCACACAAACAACTTGAAGACTGAAGGCTAAATTGTTTTATTGGATTTGAAGGGTTAATTTTTAAAGGTTTATAGCGCAGGGTATTATATATTTAATAGGTTTTTAGCATTTATTTATTATTGTACTGTATATTTTATGTTACTTTCCTGTGCACCACCCCGGGTCCCTTCGGGGAGAGTGGTGCGGTTTTTTATAAATCTAAATAAATCTAATCTAAATCTATTATATTCTGTTTTGGTGGATTATCCAAATTTTCTCGCTTTATTTAACACATAACCAAAATTAATGTTATGGACTGTTTTTGTGATCTGTTATTTGAATGCATCCCAGCTGAAACAAAGTGATTATAGTTTTTCACCTTCTTTGGCCCATAGGAATGCACCACAAGACTAACAACAAGATCTACAGTCTTCGGTGATATTTTCTGTCATTTGTCTAAATTTACCTGACTTCAAGAAGATCCAATTTGGAGTTAAAGAAAACTCTTCTTCATTGTTATTTGCTACATTTAACTGTGTTTGCTGCATTTAAAGGTTTGCTGAGTTAAACTGTATATTTCTTTTTTGTTTGTTTTTTTAGCTGTTAGGTTTTTGTACTTTCTGAGGGCATTTATCAAAGGAAAGAATTAAATGTTGTAGAAGACTAAAATGCTGTTTATCTTTCTTGGAATAATATTACTATGCCCAAGGAAGTTTGTTGCAAAGAATATCTCTATAGGACTGTAATGTAGACCTCTTAAAGTGTGTTAATATTATTTATCATCTGCAAACTCTGGTCTGTAAATATGTGTAAACTCAGCAACTATACACAGTACTGAAGTACTGAGATCAACATGTGATGGTTGAGAACAAGTGGATTTGCTTGCCAGAAATGCTGGCATTCAGTTGATAAAATTAGATTTTTTTTGGTTTGGTTCAATAATGCTTTTCTGCTGCTGTGGGTAAATGCCTTTATTTGTATGATGAAACCGTTGGCAAACAAACATGATCTTTCAGCTACTTTTTCTATCTCATATACTTAAGCCTTTATTGTGTAAATATTTCCTTATCCTATTCTTTGAATAAATACTCTTATTCAAATTTTTTGTAGTGTGGGAAGAAACAGTTTGATTCTGATTATCTGGGAACTGTATGTTCCAAATAGAATTTGTGAATTCAGATCAGAAAGAGCTGTTGCATATTCCTCCTCCTAGAGGAATGGAGTGAGGAACAAGGTCTTTTGTGTGGTTGCCTCATCCAATAAATAGCTTTAGGAAGCAATGAAAGTGACACCTTTTCATGCTGTTTTTGGTATTTAAAAGAGAATTTGACATGACTAAAACTTGTCATTCATACTATTCATTGCCTTGTCTTTACTTAGTAGGTTATTTTTTGAGGGGGCGATGGGATTATGTTACGTGCAGGATGTGGGATATAGTTTTATTCCAAGAAGAAGCCTAGTGTTCCAGAATTCGCTTACACATTTATGTTAATTCATGATATTCCTAGCCTTCTTGCTAGCATTTATAGAAAAAAAACTATGCAAATGCCAACTAAGAATGAGTTTGAGATTATAATTCTGCAGGAAGTTCATCTCTGCAGTAAGTTTTTTATAGTTGGGCACTCAGGTTTTGTGGACCATTTACCTACTTTAAATTTTCATTATTAACTACAGCATTTCTCTATTCTATTTCTATTGAATGAATACAATATATTGTACAGATATTCAGTTTAATGTAATTAATAAATTATAGTTTAAGTATTAGGAATTGGAGAGAATTTGCAAGGATATTTATTATTTACAATTTTTTTTATTTCCCTAAACAATGCTTTTCAATCGAACACTTTGTAATTAAGAATATTTTTCTTAAATAACATTACTGTATAAAAAGTCAGACATTAATACGTACAATGCATAAACAATTTCTACAATTCTTAAGATATATATAAATACATCAGATTTAAAATTCTTTTTTCTGTATATACAGAAAAAGTGTTGAATGACTGGTTCCAGATGATAATGTACATACTATAAGCATATTGTCTCTTAATACCAGCAGAAAATGAATTAGCTGCCTGTTAAAATTAAGTTTGGTAATGTCTGTTTATAAGATAGAAATAT
The DNA here is from genome assembly GCA_026931265.2 of Tropidonophis doriae. Lineage (NCBI taxonomy): Eukaryota > Metazoa > Chordata > Lepidosauria > Squamata > Natricidae > Tropidonophis > Tropidonophis doriae. The sequence goes on from JAPKID020003044.1 coordinate 9,788, forward strand.
TTGAACTGAACACAGAAGCAGGAAACACACTGTTGGCACAATTTTGTTACTTTTAAGAATTGCTTCCGGGCAACTCAGTTATTTATATGTTTCAAATCTTTACTTTTCACACAGAAAATTAGATTAAAAATTATGGTGTTATTAGTGCATAATCTGATTCAGAAATCAATAGCTTCTACATTAGCAGGGCTATCTTTAGGTATTTTTGTAAAATAGAAAAAGAGTGTGAAATTTGTCTGATCTTTGAAAAAGTTCAACTCTTATCTGCTGTGAAGTAGTTCAGAGAATTTCAATTGTTGAAGTTCTACATATTCTTTGAAATATAATAACCAGATGTTCAGAGTAGTTCTAGCAGTTGTAAACTTTACTTTAGAGCCATTTGATGAATTGCAATAGTCAGAAGGTTGAATAATTCTTCCTGTAAAAATGAGGCTGCTTACTTCTATCATAGCAGTTGACAAGATGTATTGCACTAATACTAGAATCATCTCAAGTGAAATGTTTAATGTTAAAAACTAATGTGACATTTAAATTTGCTGAATTTTTCAAATAGTGTTTGGCAAATTAAGTAGGAAAGTATTGACTATATTATTGAGTACAGTAGGAAAGTGCTTCAGTGCTTTCATTAGGAAAAATATTTTGTTAAAAAATGGACAAAAATATGCAGTGTTTTGGACTAGTATACTGCATATATATGATGGAACTTTTAAGATTGAATAAACCTATTTAGTATTATGTCTTTTGTTAAATACAGGTAATTGGATATAATGGTGCATTTTTATTTATCTTAATTATATCCTTTTCATAGCAGTTTTGTGCATTACAATTTTATCCTTTTCTTAGCAGGATAAACTATTTTAAAACTGTTAACGCAAGTCAAAATACAAGTGAATCTGTGAATCTGGATTCACATATCACATGCTAAATAAAAATATGGTTTATTTGTTTTTGTCTCAATATGATCCTGTATGAACTATGTCATTTTAGTTAGTAAACCATGATTAGTGTGATGTTAAACCAGCTTTCCCCCCCCTATTGCTTATGTTTTGTTTCTCAAATTATTTATTTTTATTTATTACATTAATTTATATAGCCAACCATCTCATAAGCATTACTCTGGACAGGCAAAAACATATTAAAAGTAATTTAGGGTAAATATGTGCAATAATGACTGAAAGAAAACCTAGACAAAGCAATTGACAGAAAGGTGTCATGTGATAGAGGCTGAGAGGAGAGGCTAGCACTAGTTTAGATATGTTTATTTATTTTTCTATCAATTTGAAATTCTATTAGAAAATATACATAGTGTTATCTATTCACTTTACTTGGTGAATTCTTTAAAATATTGTTAGCCTAATTAACTATTTATTTAGCTGAATTTATTATAACGGTTAGCTTTTCCTCATAATCCAGATATGGTGGGTTACAATTTCTAAGAATTCTTGACTGCTATAGAAGGATACTTACTGTACTAGATTGGGGGAGTTGAGTTAATTAAATGAAATATATTGGCAGATTATTTTATGTACAGCAGTTCTCAACCTGTGGGTTGCGACCCCTTTGGGGGTTGAACGACCCTTTTACAAGGGTCGCCTAAGACCATCAGAAAACACTTATTTTCGATGGTCTTAGGAACCGAGACACCAATTTTATGGTTGGGGGGTCACCGCAACACGAGGAACTGTATTAAAGGGTCACGGCATTGGGAAGGTTGAGAAACACTGCCATAGTATATTATATCCATGATAATATTTCTTCAGCATATTTTGTTTCCATGATGTTGACTGCTTTCCTTATTGAGATCTGTCAAAGTTATATCTGAAAGTTTTAGGCAATTATGGCAAGTCATGCACTGACATGAGAGAGAAATCTCCATATTCTATATCTAAATTGATTTTTTAAATTACATTTACCAAGTGGTGCTGTAGCCTAGAGGGAAGATGTTCACCTCCCACTCGGAAGGCTGAGAGTTCAACCATAGGCAGTGGCAGATGTTTACATATCAGGGTACAAAGAGGAAATATCTGCTATGAACTCCGCGTAGGTGTCAGGATGAGTTTTTGGGCAGTAAACGCTCAGCAATTCAGGTCATGGGTTGACTTCACCCTGACTAAAGAGATTAAAAGTTCATAAAAAGGAACAAAATGCATCTATATTTTCTTGTTGATAGCTTTAATTTTTTTCTTAGAGAAATGAATGAAGGTTTGTCATAAAAACAAAACAGTCAAAAACTGTTCATTCTGTTTTGAGATTTTTAAAAAGTGTATTAAAAATAAAAAATCTGGGAAAAAAAGGAATAACTCAGTTATGATATATGTTACTTTGCGTTGCAGTATCCTAACTGCCTCATGACCAGCAATATCAATAGGGTAATTAGTATTAACATACAGGTAGTCTTTGACTTATGACCACAATTGAGCCCAACATTACTGTTGCTGAGCAAAACAGCTGTTAACAGAGTTTTGCCCCATTTTACTATCTTTCTTGCCACATTTGTTAAATGAATTACTGCAGTTGTTAAGTTAGTAACACAGTTATTAACTAAATCTGGATTTCCCATTGACTTAGCTTGTCAGAAGGTCACAAACAGTGATCATTTAACCCTCGGACACTGCAACTGCCATAAATATGAGACAGTTGCCAGGTGTTTGAATTGTCATGTGTCCATGGCGATGCTGCAATGGTTGTAAGTGCAAAAAACAGTCCTAAGTCACTTTTTTCAGTGCCATTGTAACTTTGAATGGTCACTAAACAAGCTGTTGTAAGTTGAGGAGTACCTATAGTCTGTAATAATCCTATTGCGCGTGTTTAATGTAGAATTTAAATAGAAGGCTAACCAACTTCACATTCACTTTCATTTACTTCAAAGCCATGAAGGCCCGGTCTAAACAGGTAACAGGGTTAATTATTGAAGCAAAATTAGCAAGAAA
>JAPKID020003045.1:0-12716 GCA_026931265.2 Tropidonophis doriae
CATGAGTGAACAAGACAAAAGGACTGCTATTTTTTCAGTAAGTCCCCTCTGCAAGACACTCATTGTGTTCAGCAAACTAAGGTGGTTTATCCTGTACCTGTTTAATCCAGATATTGTCTAGTGGTAGCGGCGTACTTGTTCTTGTACATTCATACATAGGAGTTTTCTATTTTTTTTACTGAATTTGCAAAGGGGGAGGGGGGAATAGGGCTGTGAGACCTGCCTCAGCTTGAGCCTCTAAGTAAGAATGAATCCACCACTATCTGGTGGAGAAACACATGGTTTTCTAGAAGCCAAGTGAAATACAATAATACAAATCAGAACGAAATTCACGCTGCAAAACTCCAAGTGAAAACTTTTCTCTTCCAAAGCACTTCCTGTTGCTGATCCCCCACTGTCCAATCAATTTCAAAGAAGATATTTTGGAAACTGCCATTTGGATTGTAAACTGGCTTGCAACCTTGAAACACTGTCTGGGGCAGGCACCTTCACTTTCTTAACTTTCACTTTTCCCCCAATTGCTCCCTTCCCCCAGGGTTCATGACAGACCAGTACCAAAGCAGAGAGCAGGCATGAGGTGGCAGATATGACTTTGCTGTACTTTTTAAAAAGAAAGTAAGATTGGAGAAGCAACAAAGCTGTAGGCTTCTAATCCTAAGAGCTGAAGCAGTGAGGAAAGAAGTCATTTGAAAAGGCTATTCTGGCAAACACAGTTTTCAACAGCTTTAATAAATGACTGCATGACTGCAAGGGCTTTAACCATTTCTTATTAGATGTTAAATTGGGGGCATAAATCCAATCCAATTTAGAAAAAGGAGAGAGAAGTTGGGCGACATATAACAACAGGTGATGTAACTGGAAAAGAAACCCACATTCAAAAATTTCAGCGGTTGATGAACTCAACAGAAGACATGATTAGCTAGGGGTTACCATGGGGATATTAAAAACAGGTGGAGGTGGTGACTACAGACACAGGATTGAATCCCTTTTCAACATAGGTTGCATGCTTCAATCATAGAAGTGTGGCAGCCATCTGAATTTTTTTTAACCCTTACGTCCCTGGCTTAGTACTTTGCACCAGGTGATTAAAAAAAGGGAACAGAGAAGAATAAATCCCACAATGGATAGATGGGACAAAAACAAAGAAAAGAAGTAGCATAAAGGCGCTTTGTTCTTGACTCCTACAGTTCTTCTGCTACCGTTGGAGACATCCACATAACTAAACTGTTAGCATGTGATATTCCTGTCCTTCCCCCCCAGAATATTTGAAGAGTGCCCTCTTGAAACATTACCCTAGATTCTATCAGGGAGGAAGACTGTTTGAGCTCAAAGGGTAGAAACTATGGCCAGATCTACAACAAACCAATCCGTTCCCACCTGATATGTGATTTAAAACTGAAAGTTGGTGTAAGCAAACTTTCAATTTAAGCCATGCATCTAACCAGAGATCATTTTGCTGATATAGAAAACAAATTGGCAACTATCAGATTTAAAGGAAACGTCAGCTGGCACCCCATTCCCAAATCTGCCCCCTCTGTTCTCCAAAGGCTATAGATACCAATGTCCACTGACAGTAGCCAATGGCTGAAGAATTACTCATTGGGTATGAAAACTAGATTCCTGCAGAGAAAAGACTGTTGGCTTTCATATATTTTTCCTTCCATCTTTTAGCATCTCATGTTATTTCTCTGCATTTCAGACACCGCTTGAATTGTTTGGCCTTTTGTGTTTAGCAATGGATAAACAGTGTAAACCAAACTGTAAGGTTTTGTTTTTCTTCCTTTGCTGATTATATAATTCAGACTTGCATGATCAGTCATAAATATTTTCTGTTGGGTTCAATGAAGTATGCAGAACCTCATTAGCACTGCTTTCCTTCCTCCCACCTCCCTCCCTCCCACTCCCCCATGTTTCCATGCCTACAAAACTTGAAGCTATCCAATTCACAACTGGTGGTTTTGCATTTGTTTATTTGCAGAACATCAAGAGCATGTGAAGAGTGGGCATGTGTGAAGAGAACTGAGGAATGAGCAGCTTAAAACTGACTTCTCTGGAGTGCAAGTTAATGTTTTCTTTCTTTTTTCTTTTTCACTGTTGAGGTAGCCATAATCTGGTAGTTACAGGAAAATCAGAGGAAGAATGGTCAAGATTAGGGAGGTGCTGAAGGAAAGGAAGCCAATGTCATCAGTGCACAAATGGAAGTTGTGTCATATACTCTAGTGAGGATTTTTAAAGCCTTTTTCTTTGTTACATTATTAGGCATGTTGTATGAGAAAACTCCATACCCAGACTTCTCCTTTTCTGCTTCTCCATTGCAGATGCAAGTAAGGTGACCCAAATCCCTTCACAACCACATTCACACATTGCATACATCTACAGTACTTGCAAACTGAAAGAGGCTGAGCAAGGATCCTACCCGTATTCTTAACAACACTTACTTCCCACCTTAACATTCTTCTGTGTGTAAAGAAAATCAGCAGTGTTGATGTAGAGAAATATTTGGCCTGCTTTTTATTTTCTGGGATTTGGGTTTATTTGATTTAATCTCCCACCTGGGTTGCTATGCAGTTTCCTTCTTGAATTATAATAATCACAGTCAGCAGTGGGATTCAAAAATGTTAGCAACCGGTTTTCTGCCCAGTTGCTGGTTGGGCGTGTGGCCATGGTGGCCGTGGCCTACTTGGCCTCCTGCACTTCAGGTTGGAGGGTGCATTTTTACCCTCCCCACACTCTGGATGCTTTTCTTGAGCCTCCAGGAGGGTGAAAACGGCCTCCCATGGGCTCCAGAGGCCCTCCGGAAGCCAGAAGTGAGCCTATTTCTGGACTTCTGGAACTTCCAGAAGGCCCATTTTTTGCCCTCCCAGACTCTCCGTGTGGGCCCTGTACTTACCCAGCATGATTAACAGGCCAAATGGACACTCTTGGGAGGGGAGGGGTGGGAGGAGCCAGCCATTCCTTGCAAGAACCGGTTTGGTGAACCAGATGCAAAATTAGCGTCCGGTTCAGCCAAACCAGTCCAAACCGGCTGAATCCCACCCCTGATCACAGTGTACCATTTTCCCCCCAATTGCTTTTACCCTATTTCCCTAAATAGAAAGATATAATCCAAATAAATGCATAAATATTGAAAATCAGTGTGAAGAGATGGGGGCCAAAAGTCCATTAGATTAATGAATATGGAGATAGAACATGTCAAGCTATGACTACAAATGTTCTGGAATGGAAAATCAGGACACAAATTGTTACATATTGAGAAAGAGAATTTGATCTGTTTACATGTGTTGCAGCAGTCTTTCATTTGAGAACCAGTTTAATGTAGTAGTTAAGGCATCAGTGTAGAAACCAGGAGACTGGGTTCTAGTCCCATCTTGGACACAAAGCCAGTTGGGTGACCTTGAGCCAGTCATTCTCTCTCAGCCCTAGGAACTACCAGTAGGCAAGATTTTTTGTTGTTAAAATCGAAGCTGAAGATCTTGGTTGAACCATAAAATGAAGAAAAGCAATTCTAATATTTGAGTCCATTTATTGGAAATAACTTTAAATTCCATTAGAATTATTCTTGCTCTCCTGGGTTTGGTTTTGTTTTGTTCCAGTTTTATATTTCCCTATTAATACAACAATTGTCGCTAAGTGTAATTTTTTTCATTTAACATCAATTGAAAATTACTGATTTTCTGTTCCAAACAGCAATTATCAATTACTCTTTGTAGTGCCGTGATACAGATACAGATATTTCAATTCTCACCTTAACTTCACAGAACTTTGGTAATCTTTTTCAGTCCTTTGAAAGGGATTCCAAGAAGGACTGAGATCATTTGTTAAGCAGTATTCGGGGTATAGAAGTATTTATATAAGATGTATGTAAAAAAAAGCATGTCAGAAGTTAGAAAGATAGATAAGAACTCTTTCCAGAGCTGGTATTCAGCAGGTTCTGACCAGTTCTGGAGAACCAGTTGTGGAAAATTTAAGTAGTTCGGAGAACCAGTAAATACCACCTCTGACTGGCCCCGCCCCCATCTATTCTCTGCCTCCTGAGTCCCAGATGATTGGGAAGGAATGGTATCTTTCCCCTGCCACACCCACCAAGCCATGCTACCAAACCACGCCCACAGACCTGATAGTAAAAAAAATTTGAATCCCACCACTGACTCTTTCCCTTTGTAAATGTCCCAGGACGACAGCCTGAATTTATTTGTTAGTGTTGTACCTCTTTTTATAGTCCAACCAAAAATTTTAAGTTTGCATTATATAAAATTCAGGATTATGGAATTGAGGAAACTAGATCATTCATGATTACAGTCCTTTTTTTAGAGAGAGAGAGTGGAATTACTTTGCCAATGGAAAACATAAGATTAACACCAATACTTTGTTCTCTAATGTTTATCTTTCAAATACTAAACACCATCCACAATTTGTAAATTTGGTTCTGAGTCAGGGTTGGTTGTTTGCATAGAAGATAAATATTAATTTGACCTGAGATGGCTGCTGTTTTCTACCTACCTCAAGATCACACGTTCTAGGATGGCAGTAACAGCGGTTTTCTAAAATTTCAAATAAGCACATCTTTCAATTCTTTTATCCAATAATTAAGTGCCAAAATAATTCAGTCTACAGAGCATCGTACTATCACAGTGTTTCTCAACGTTGGCAACTTTAAGTCCTGTGGACTTCAACTCCCAGAATTCCCCAACCAACTATGCCAAGGTTAAGAAACACTGTACTATCATATGCTAAACAATATACAGCAAACTTATGAGATAGAGAGAAAGTGCTGAGATGGGCAATCTTTATATACCCCGCAAACACTGGAATTGTTTCCCTAGAAGAATATGCCACAAAATAGACTTTTTTCCCTTGTCTACTAATAAATTAATGATCTTGGTTTATATATAAAAGAAAAATCAGGTTGTCAATAATAGCTTCAGATGTTTTTAAAAGTATTTAAATAATTAAACATAAGAATCTTTAACCCCAGAATTTTGTTAACATAGTTCTTCCACAGTAAAAGAAATCAAAAGTCTAGAGTGGTAACTGGTGATAGTGGTAATATTTTATTCTACATTTTAATCTGTTGTTATTTTTAGTGTTACTACAATATAATTATATAATCAGAGGTTTTTATACATTCATTTCTATTCATGTTCATCCTGATTGTTCCAATAATCTCAAAACCATGCTTTCATCTTTAATACTCATAATGCAATCTAAACGGGACTAAAGATTTACATATCTATCTAATGTTGACTTTAGGCACAAAAAATTGGATGCTATTATTTTACAAAAACTAGGTTGAAAAAAAAAGATATGTTCTCATAGGCTAACAGCAATCTCTCTGCCATTATAGAAGAAGGTTTGGGTTTTTTGCTTGTTTGTCATATTTATATATTAAAGGTCCATTGCCACCACGGAAGCCATGTTGCTAAGCAAATTTCACTACTACAGAGTTGAACTTGGAAACAGTCTTACCAGGATGATAAAGCTTCAGAAACAATCCCTGTCATGGCTAAAATCCAAGGCCATAATTAATGAATTGGTATTGAAACTTTTTTGTGATAAAGCTTGCTGAGCTGTTACACAAATAAATACATAAAGCTTTAAATGAATAAATTATGCAAATACATGCTAATATGTACATAAATTAACAGAACATAATAAGGAGAAGCAAGAAAGCAGATTTTATTTCTTTCTGCACTTTCAAAATATGTGAGTGATATTTGCTTTCAGAAGAACAAACTCATTTAGACAGAGAGTTTACAGAGCCAAACAAACACGAATCAGCATTGAAACCTAATTTTACGTTCAGCAAAGAAAGGAGATCTGTTTCTTGACTCAATAGGCCAAAACCAATTAAATTAGGCAAACTTGAAAACATGAAAACAAATCTGTTCTAATACATGAAAAAAGTTTGGGGGCATCTAAACTTGTGCGAAGTGAGCCAAGGGAGGTCTGGCAAGATCAAATTCAATTCCTGAAATTGTCATGGGACATAAGATGATAACAAATGTTATATATCGTAACACCTCCAAAATGAAATACATGGCATTTATGTGCCTGGGAGCAATTTGAAGCCAACTGTGCTACAGAAATCTAACACTGTTCTCTTGGAGAATTGGAATAATAGTGCAGGATTCTATAACAGTCAAATGAAAAAGACTCAAATGTACCCATGAAAGAGTCATAATAGGAACGTTTTGAATGTTTCAACAATTCCATTTTTGTATTTGCAAATTCTGATTCCCTCTGAAACCAGCAAATTAGAATGAATCCATAGGAAGTTCTATTTCACTGAAGTACTTCAAATATTTTAGGAAGAATTATTATGCCTAATATATTGTTCTACATGGAACAGAAAAAAGTACTACTTGAAGTATGAAAAGCTACAATTACATTAATCTGAGAATTACATCTGGGACATCCAAAGTATTAAACGGATTGCTTTTGTTTTTTAATATATTAGAAATCTAAACTTCAGTAGTTCTTATGATAATATTAAAGTGTTTCTAGTATACCGTACAAGTATCATGTACTTACCATGTACTTTCTTGGAAACCCCAGTTCTACAAAAATGAGAATTAGCAAAACAAAACAAAAAAATACACTTTTTCTTTTTACCTAAACAATCCAGTCATCAATTGCTTCTCTTTAGATGATGTTTTATATCCGAATTAATAAAATGAATGGATTTGTTTGGGATGCAAAAAAAAACAAACCCAATCAAAATCACTTTAAAATATAAATTAATTTCTAAACGATCACTGCAGAAATGCAGTCCATTTTGCGATCTCGGGAGATGTCTGTAGTTACTATAAATGACTTTCCAGTTAATTACCTGTTTAGAAAAGAGAAGAGACTAGAATTCCCAGGTGTTCAAATCTGTAACTTCAATGCCTGCTTCATTCCATTGAGTCTGATAAATACTGTATTGTCTACCACCCAGGCAGCCAGGCAGTGGCCCCATCTAACCCTTTGGAGATGTTGCTTCCTTTCGGCCATGTGTTAGAAGCAATGTGGAAAACTGGAAAGAGAAATGAGATGGAGTTTAATCTTAATTCTCTCAATCCCATGTGGAAGCCACCAAGATTTAGAGAATAGCTTCCTTGTAATCTGGAGAGAAATGACAATATTACTAGAAATTATGAAAGAGTAGGTGAATAAATTTGGACTGTATTTTAAATTCAACCCTTACTTTATTCTTAGGTCTCTATTTATGTCCGCATATAAATTGTCATGTAACATACTGCTTAATAGAATAGTGGTGGGTGGGTGGATCCATGCATTCAAACAAACACCTAACATTTCTATTATCTTCATTGGAGTTACTGTGTATTTGAAGTGTGTTTCATGGCCTTTCCAATCTGACACATGCCAGATTAATTTTTGACGCCCCTCCTGTGGACCCCCAACAATAAGATAATTTGCTGTCATGCAAGCTTTTATTATTGAAAAAAAATGCTTTAAAAGCTTAGTTGTTAACCTATAACTTAGCACCAATCACTAAAGGTGTACTATATGTATACATGTCTGTAGCTATTCCCGCCTATGTATCTATGTTCTGAATGCTCCTATTGTGAACATTGCCTTTAGCCACTATTAGTGGGTTCTTGTTGATGTCAGCTGTTCTGTACTGCTGATAAGTCTTTCCGTCTGTTTTTCTGGAGGTGGGGGAAAGAAAGTGAGTGATGACTGGCTGTAGGCTCTCAGTGTCTTTGCTGGAGTGATGAGGCTGCTGGGTTCTGCTTCCCTTTCAACCTGACGGCTTTTGGTGTGCTGATGTTCTGCAATGTGGGGATGACTTTGGGAGACAGATGGAAGAGCCATTGTCTAGGACAGTGTTTTTCAACCTTAGCGACTTGAAGACCTGTGGACTTCAGCTCCCAGAATCTGGGAATTGAAGTCCACAGGACTTAAAGTCACCAAGGTTGAGAAACACTGGTCTAGGAGGTCATTGTCAGATAAACAGCAGCTGAGTATACAGAATGAATGGGGGAGTGGCAAACATCTCAGAAGGGATCTCCTCTAGTGTCAGACAATAAAGGTGATTGGGGGTGGGAGGGAGATGCTTTCAGAGTTTAAAGATTTGTTAATGTGAGCTTACAATAAAGTTACAGCTAGTATTTCTGGCTACTCTAAGGCTGACAAGGCCACAACCACTACTTCTTCACCATAAATCACCTGTTAAGCTGACATCTCTTCCATTCCCTCTCCGATCTCCCTCACTTTACCAATTGTCCTCCCACATACACCTGCATTTAGGTGTTAATAGCATTTTGCTTTTGTAATTGGAAACCAGGGTGATCCAGTGCGCCTCAAAATGATTTAAAAGTTCCAGGAAGGGAAGGAAAGGGAAGGAAGAGCTCATGCTGGTCTGTCCTAGACATTCTTTCCACAAAACATTGAATGCTCTTCAACTTGTCTTTTTTTTAATTTATGACACTTTTAGCCATTTTTCATTAACATACCCTTGCTTGAAACACATTGGGTAAAAGAAAATGTACAGGTGTTATGACCCCTTGAAGAAGTCAACACCATATTTCACTCCTGTAAGCACCGTATTTCATCTTTAAAATTCAAAAAGACTTAGGACTTAAAATGGACCATAATCAATTTTACAGCAATGGTTTTGGAGCCTCCACGATTAATGGTACGATAAAAGAATTCATGGCATTGCACAGGGAAGTTCCTAACTTGGATTGGGAATTGTAGACCTACACAAAGATGTCTTTAGAAAAACTATGCAGAGGTGGTTACAGAAACAAAAGCGTGTGTTAAGCCAGTAACAGAGAAAGCATGAGAAGCAGACTCAGATTAGCTCTGCCTAATTTACAGAGGTAAAAAGGGAAGGAAGGGAAAGTAGATTTTGAAGAGTCTGTATTACAGTCTATGTCAAGGGTGTCAAACTCGTGGCCCGCAGGCTGGATGCATCATGCACTGGCCACACCTGGTTTAGCGAATGGGGAAAAAGTCACAATACGTCACATGATGATGCCATGACAACAGGAGTTTGACACCCCTGGCCTATATCAATAAAAGGGTTCCAGTCCAACTCGTGGTTTGTTTCCTGACCCTGTCAACCTTGAAGAGTTCACATCAATCTTGAAAGCTTATGTTTTCTCTTCTCTCCCTCTTATAGCCTAAATTAAAGAGGTGTCAGTCTAAGCCAGTGGTTCTCAACCTTCCCAATGCTGCGACCCTTTAATACAGTTCCTCATGTTGTGATGACCCCCACCCATAAAATTGGTTTCTCGGTTCCTAAGACCATCGAAAATATGTGTCTTCCGATGGTCTTAGTGACTTCTGTGAAAGGGTCATTCTACCCCCAAAGGGGTCATGACCCACAGGTTGAGAACCGCTGGTCTAAGCTGTTTTCCCTGGTTCCCAGGCTTATTGTTGCTTCTGTAACCATTTCTGGTTGTTTCTCCAAAATGAAATCCATAGTTCTCTACCAATAACATGTACAAATAAGTAATCTTCAAGCCCAATCTAGCAACAGCTTGGACTCTGCAACAAGATTTGGAGTTAGGCCAGTTATTCCCAAACGGTCCCACCTCCAAAACTGAATACAAATACTGCATGTATAATAAGCTACCATTCTTTGTAAGGCTTTGGCTTTTCAGAAATACATTGTTCCAGAGGGTCTATATTTTGCAAGTTGGTCAAAGCAAACAGGGATAATGTGAGGGTAGATTGCCAACCAACCTTCTAACCCCAGAGACTTGCCTGAAGCTTGTATTCCTACAAAATGCTAATTTACAAATAATTGAACTGCACTAAACTGAATTAATGCAATTGCCTGAGTCTGTGTAATACATCACACCATAAACTAATCATATGGATTGCTTTAGCACAACGCACTGAACTAAAACTACTCTGCTACTTTTTGACCTGGCATTTTGTATAAATAGAGTTTTGAAAATAGATACTGCTTCCTTAAACATATTGTGGAACCTGTGTAGTGATTAAGGCACCAGGCTAGAAAGCAGGAGACTGTTTGGGGTTCTAATCCCTCCTTAGGCATGAAGCCAGATGGGTGACTGTGGGCCAGACAGTCTCCCTCAGCCCTAGGAAGGAGGCAAATGGCAAACTACTTATGAAAACCTTACCAAGAAAACTGCAGTCCAGTCAGTTGCCAGGAGTCAAAGATGACTGGAAGGTACCAAAAAAACTCCTCCACATTGCTAGCCACTTTATTAATTTTCTTTCTTTCTTTCTTTACCTTATCCTATTAAATTAAGTATGATGTTTAAAAATAACTCATCTCCCTCACAAAACGATTCTGGGAAATGTTACTTGTTATTTATCTGAGTTGCAAAAGAATAATAATTTATAATAATTTATCCTTGTGCTGCCCAACTCTCAGTGGCTCTGAGTGGCTCACAACAAAGAACTTAAAAAAAATAAAAATAAAAGCTAGCAAGCGCAATGAAGCGAGATCTCACTCTCCCTTCAACCAAACCTTCACAGCTCTTTTAAATAGCAACGAAGTAGAAGCCATCTGCAACAACCTCATTCCAGAGAGCAAGCATTTCTTAGAGAAGACACACTTCCAGAGAATAGATCACATTGCTTAATTGAAGGTATCCTAAGCAGCCGAACTCTGGAGATTCAAGTCAAATCTACAGATGCTAGGGGAGCCATGTGATTCTTAAAGTAACCAGGCCCTTTGCCATGTAGGTTGTTATAATAACAACCAGCACCTTGAAGCAAACTGACTTGCAAAGCAGACATGTTTCATGGGCATTCTGAGACCTACCCTGTACTACACACGCCAGTGCAGTCTGGAGCAATTGAAGTTACAGTTTTGTCAAGCACATATATAAGACAACAGATAAAAGTATAAACATGATTTTGAATACATGAAAAGGATACGAATAAAAAGGGACATTAGGACAGGGATGGTTGGTGCGCTTATGCACGCCCCTTACAGACCTCTTAGGAATGGGGTGACCTCAACATGTTAAAGTTTTGGGGGTTAGGGGAAGATACCACAAAGTCAGGCAGTGTGTTCCAGATATTGACCACTCTGTTGCTGAAGTCATATTTTCTACAATCAAGTTTGGAGCAGTTTACCTTAAGTTTGTATCTGTTGTTTGCTTGTGTATTGTTTTGATTGAAGCTGAAGTAGTCATTGACAGGTAAGACATTGCAGCAGGTAATTTTATGTAATAATTTTAGGTAGGATATCGTAGCAGATAATTTTGTGAAGCTCCAAGTGCTTTTCAAGGGCAGCTCCATGTACATCAGGTTGCAGTAAGCAAGCCACTAGGTGACTAGGGCATGACTATCAGTATGCTCTAGGAAAGGGGGCAATTGGAGCACCAGTTGGAGTTGTGCAAAGATCTTCCTCGCCACAGACGGCATCTGCTAGTCAAGCAGGAGCTATGAATCCAGGAAGATTTCCAGACTATGCACCAAACTTGAAGGGGGAATGCTACTTCATTGAAAGTTAAATATTCTTTTGACCACTAAATGACAGCAGAGCTTTCTGTATTTCTTTGCTATCACTAATGTCACTCTTGAAGCTCAGCCATGGCAGTCCTACGGTCACAATATCTCTTGGCCTCCATGATAGGCAAACAAGATTTCTTTTCATAGTTTCTTTCTCCAATCTTATTTCAATGTTAAATGTGGCAGAATGTGGTGGTAGAGTAAATTATTGGGAATACTGAATACTAATTTGTTAAAGAGTTTATTTAGGCCAAATGTTAACCAGACATTTTGATACAATTAAAAGGAGCTAAAACCAAAAATATTAGACCAGTCTGCAGAGCGATGTTGAAAGAACACATTCCAAGTGCATTAATTCCTTCCAAATGGCTGTAATGAATCAATAGTATTACCTAAAATACTGATTCATGGTATCATCTTTTCTTTTTTTCCAGCATAAGCACCATGTTTCTTATTCTGCTTAAATGCACTCGGTGTTCAGATCTATTTGGGAACATTTATGGTGCCTTTTATTAGGGATCCAAGATTGCAGGGTTGTAGCATTTCAATTATGCCCCACCCTGCTTCTACGATGTTTACAAATAAATTCTTATTGTATGTCTCATATCTACTTCATTTGAATACAGTAGCCAAAAATAGATTATTTATGTATTTTGCTTTAATAGCAAATGTAAAAATTTTTTAGTGAAGTTGACAGCATTGCCCTCCAAGTTCATAAATATTTGTCTGCTTAACAGCAACATTTATCTCACAAAGGCAGACAGACCAGTTTGGTTCTGGCATATTTCTTGTTTATTTATTACCCTAATAACAAATGCCCTGTCAAGTTTGCTGGGCCTCAAAGATTATCTAGATCTGCTGGCACAAGCGATTATGAAAACCAGTGGTTAAGGTGTTAAGCTAGGACCAGGGAGATTCAGATCCTGGTCTGTCTTTGGCCATGGAAACTCACTGGGCCTTTGAGCAAATCATGGTCTCTGGTCCCAGTCTAGTCCACAAGCTTCTTGTGACTGGGAGAATAGGAATAGGGAGCTCTGAGTAGAAAACATCTCAGAAAGGAGTAAATAAGTTGGAAATGGTGGCTAATTATATTTTAAAATTCTGGGAAAATGGGAAGGAAGGAAGCATCAGAAGAATAATTTGGAGTTCCAACGCAAGCCGGGATTGCACAAGAATAATTTTTTTTTTCCCAAGAAAAAGTTTTATTGGTTTTTACAAGTTTTTTGTAAGGAAAGGGGTGAAAAAGGTACAATGAGATATTTTGAGGGCAT
>JAPKID020003046.1:0-12716 GCA_026931265.2 Tropidonophis doriae
CGACCGCCGTCGGTGCGAGAGCCCCCACAGCCGCTCGTTCGGCAGGGAGTTATCCCCAACTCCCTGTCCCCCCTGGGGGGGCCGCCAGATAAGTTAGTGGCAGGAACGCTTAGAAAACGCTCCTGTCCCCTTCGAAAGCGGAAACGGAAGTCCAGTTTGGTGTTTCCTAAAGGGGGCTTCTAACCTTCGACCGGTGGCCGTCCACAGGTATCCTACCTGGGATTTGTCTAAAGTTCTGGATGCTCTTACCAAGCCACCCTTTGAGCCCCTCTCCGAGGTTTCCCTGCAGCTCTTGTCCTGTAAAGTGGTGTTCCTGGTGGCAGTCACGTCGGCCAGACGTATCTCAGAGATCAATATCCTGTCCGTAAGAGAGGACCTGTGTACCTTTTTTCCAGATAGGGTTGTCCTCTGCCCTGACCCTTCCTTTATGCCAAAAGTAGGCTCATGGTTCCATCGCTCCCAGGAATTGGTGCTGCCTACCTTTTATCCTGACCCTCAGGACCCACAGGAGGAGCTCTGGCACACGTTGGATGTGCGTAGGGCTCTCGAGATTTACATCGGGCACACGGCGTCCTTTCACCGTTCAGAGGCGCTGTTTGTTTCAACGCAACCGTCTTCCCTGGGCAGAAAGGTTTCAGTGGCTTGCGTGGGTCACTGGGTTCGGCGTTGCATAGGTACGGCTTACCAGGCCAGTCAGGAAGAAACGCCAGCAGGTGTGACGGCTCATTCAACTAGGAGTGCTGCTATGACGTCAGCCTGGGCCACGCAGGCGTCACTGGAGGAGATATGCAGAGCTGCAGCCTGGACTTCGCCATCTCCATTTATCAACGTCTACAAGGTGGACAGATTCGCAGCAGCTGGGGCTGATTTTGGTCGGCGGGTGCTGCAGGTGGTTTGTTCGGGGCAGTGAGGATTAGGGCTTCTCTCAATCCCTCCCTGGGACGGTTTGGTTTGGCTTGGGTACATCCCATACATGGATGCTATCTCCACCCTTATTGAGAAAGAGCGTTGGTACGAACCTGATACGCCTCTTCTAATAAGGGGGGAGATAGAATCCGGCCCATCCCTTATCTCGGTCAACCCTATGACGGGGACGTTTTTGGGCCGTGCACTGCCATGTGAATAGTTTGGTTTGGATTCTGTTTATTTGTCATTCACTAAAGGTGTTGAATGATACCAGTGAGTCTGTCATTATTCCTTTGTCGAAAACTGGGAAAGGTCACTCCTGAGGGGGTTATATAGTAGGGCTAATTAATTATTAAACAGACTCAGTCCAATCAGAGTGTGGATAGATTCTACCCATACATGGATGCTATCTCCCCCCTTATTAGAAGAGGCGTATCAGGTAAGTACCAACGCTCTTTCTCAGCTGATGGCTACCTTGCCTCTGCTTGAAGATCTTCAGTAAGAAAGACCCCAGTCAACCATTCCAAATTGCTTCCATAATGAAATGCTTTTTTTCCTAGTAGAAAGTTTTTCCAATGCCACATTTTATACCATTTCAACTCTTTCAGGAATTACCAAGTCTCCCTCTACTTTCTCCTCACCAAGTATATCTAGGTTTTTTTTTCCAGTCACCAGAATGCCTACACAGCTTTACTTTTCTCTTTGTTTGCTCACCCCAATCTATCTACATCAGTTATGGCTAACTTTTTTGTTCTCAAGTGCCCAAATTGTGCGTGTGCCCACAGCCACAATGCAATGCACCTCGCCACCCTGTACATGCGTGCACACTCACCCATTCCCCCTGCGCATGCATGCGACCCCCCCACACCCCATTTTTGGCCTAGCAGGCCTCCCTGAAGGGTTCCTGGGACAAAAAACGGGGCACAGGGGGCAACGGACTCCCTGCGTTCTCCCCACCCCACAAGTGCATGACCCCTCATGCATGCAAGCACATCTCCTGCAATACACAGTACAGATCCAAAAATTAGCTGGCTGGTGAGAGGTGTGCACTTCATGCATGGTGGAGTTGAGCTGGGCGATGGCTCGTGTGCCCTCAAAGAGGGCTCCACGTGTCATCCGTGGCATGCGTGCCATAGGTTTGCTATCATGGATCTACGCCAGTGTTGGCAAATCTTTTTAACACTGAGGGCTGAAACCAGAATGCTGGAAACTGGAAGAACAGCTGCTCGGTTTGCATGCCAGCCAGCTGGTCCATCAGTTTCTGGTGCGTGCATGTGCACCAGACAACTGCTCTTCTGGTTTTCGATGATCACGTGTGTGCAAAGACCAGTTGGTCAGTGCACATGTGTGCACCAGAACCTAGAAGATCAGCTGGCAATAGCACGTGAGCCCAGAAAGAGGGCTCTGTGTGCCACCTTTGGCACATGTGCCATAGGTTCGCCATCACGGCCCTACACCATTTCTAACAAATGGCAATCCAATTTCTTCTTGAAAGTCTCAAGTGATGAAGCTCCTACAACTTCCAAAGGCAAGCTGTTCTGTTGGTTGATTGTTCTCACTGTCAGAAAATGTCTCCTTATTTGAATCTCTCCTTGTTCAGTTTACACCCATAGTTCCTTGTCTGGCCTTCAAGTACTTTGGAGAATAATTTGACCCCTTCCTCTCTGTGGCAGTTCCACAGAGATGGATGTATATGTTTTTTCTGGGTAAGTAGATAGTACAATGGCAATAGCAATTAGGGTTATATACTATTATATACCACACCACTTCATAGCACTCTAGGCAGTTTGCAGCATAAGCATTATTTGCATATTGTGCCCAACAATCTGGGTCCTCATTTTACCAATCTCAGAAGGATGGAATGCTACGTCCACATCAAACCACATCAGGATTGAACTCCAGACTGTGAACAATGTTTGCCTGCAATACACTTTAACCACTCTGCCATCAGGGCTCATTGTGCCTCATACACAATGTTTCAAGCTGAATATGGCTGGTATGTATTTTTTAATGAAACAGATTTCAATTAGAACTAAAGCAAGGCAGTTCCCCATTACAGTTTAATATTATATTTGTCTTCCTAGGCTTTTTATGGCGCTGTTTTAGTTTCTCTTTGTTTCTCATATATTAGAATAATTATCTATTCATCCAACAATAGCAGTTTTGCCATGGTGTTGGTATTGAAAAATAAAAATAAAATGCACAACATTCCTTTAGATATTTTCAGTGAATTACTTTCCCCACAGAAAATCCAATTAACAATCTCCCTGGTCTTAATTAGATGCCACTGAGTAAGGGAAAAACTGAATTTCTGTAGTGAGAACTCATTATACGCATAACACTGAACCCCTTAAATAGTTCTGTGTTTATCATTTCAGAAGAAAAATATGTCTAGCCAAAAACAGAGGAACTATATGACAGCATATAGAGTGAAGTAATACATAAACTTAAAAGAATAAAAAATAAAAACATATAAAACACACAATCCCCAGAATGTTAGAAGTAAATATTTAATGTCAATAAATGTTTATCTTCTGAAACGACTTCAAGACATAGTTTCCATGGTAGCTAGGCCTCTCTAAGATGGAGGTTTTGCAAAACTCCCATCACTTTGAAAAAGGCTTTGCTCCCAATAGATTTCCACTCAATAAGGTCATACTGAATTGTCCCCAGGATGATGAGCAGAGGATCTAAAGAATGTGTAGGGGGGCATGATCTTGGGAGACAGAGCAAACAGAAGCAGCTATGGGAATGGCTGGATAAAAGGTAATTGATAAAAAGTAAAAGGTAACAGCCTGAAGAAGAAATCTGGACGGGACAAGAGGCTCAGAAGGACCCGCCCTAGCTGGGATGAGGGGAATAAATGTACCTTCAAACTGCAAGACTGATGTCAGCTTTTTGAGGCAAACCAGGCAGACACATGGCCTGATAAGCTAATTCTACCTCATGTAAGGTTATGGTAACAAAATCTTGCACATCTGAGATGAGACTTATTCTCCATCACCTTCATAGCCCAAGAAACTAGTAGTGTCTTATCTGAACCACTTGCCCTGCCCATATCCCTGCTGGGGGCTTGTTACCTGTTATCTGTGCATTCCTTTGGCTGAGTCTATTCACCCTGACTCCAAGGTTAGTCCCACATACCATTACAGTAAGTCTGTTCCCATTACATAGGAAACATTTCAGAGGGATCCTCCCTAGGTTTCAGGAACCTAAAAATGAGGAAAAATACTTCCAGTCTTGCAAGATTGATGTCATCTTTATAAAACAGATTAACAGAATAACAGAATTGGAAGGGACCTTGTGGGTCATCTAGTCCAACCCCTGCTCAAGCAGGAGGCCTTATACCATTTCTGACAAGTGGCTCTCCGGTCTCTTCTTGAAAGCCCCCAGTGAGACAAGTCCAGACCAGAATTTTATTTTACTGTAAGTTTACTTTAACAGAATTCTGAAAATTATTTTCAACTAGAACCATCCCTTCAGTTGGTACTTAAGCAGAACTTGCAGCTGCTGCTAAACTACAGCTAAGATGGTATAGATTTGTTCAGTAAACGCATATGATAGCTACCGAGAATCTGAGTTTTCTCAGATTCAGTGATAGGAGTAAGGTGAGATGTAATAATATCGAATTAGAATTTAATTATGACGGCCTGCTACATTTTAAAGCTGCAAATGTATCAGATTTTAAAGTGATTATAAAGGGAAGTGAATTAGGACTCATCCCAGCTTATATACATTCTTTCAGCTTTCGAGTTTGGCTGTTTCAGACATTAGAAAAATTCAACTTTGGAAATAAGCAAAAAGTGATAGGGGATTAGGAGTATTGCATCTGAGTTTTTGAAAAAAGAGGGCTGTACTGTACAGAGGGCTTGTTTTTACTAATATGTCATAATCAGGGTAGCATGAACAATTTTCTCCCTATCCCCCAAGTACCACATTAATACCGGGAGCTAAAACAGCCTTTGCCACTGAGGGAGCAGAATGGTACATTGAGCTAGGATATATATCGCCATGGCAAATGAAAGTGTTATTGATTTACAGTCTCATGGGAGACTGTTAATCGCGCATACGCACAATAGTTTAAAGAGAATGCTCATCAGTCAAATTGATTATTTTGTAACACCAGACAGGGCATTTAAAAGATGCTATTACTGCAGCAGAAGGTTTTTTGTACTTCATACTGTTAAGTATCACAACAGTTTCAAATCATCTCAAAGAAAATATTTTGATTCTGATATAGCCTGAACATTTTCAAATGCTTGAACCAAAATGGAAAAGTTTATATATTTGCATTTATTATTATTAACACAATGATCTGAAATTATACCTGCAGTTCTTTAGCAGATGTTGGCCTTCATATGCATTTCCCAAGAATCCAGGGTGTCATAATGTATCAGTGTAGTATATATGTGGATCCAAGTAGTTTGTCCATTTGTAGTTCACAAATGCACAGATTTTGTTAGCACCATGCATGATTACCTTTTGTTATAATACCCAGTGTAAAATAACTACTGGGACCACCATGATGGGCTTAAAGCATTATCTTTCAACTTTGATTTTTGGATCTTGATACTTCGCAATCATCTCCAATTCTTTGTCTTCTATTCTACAATCACCTGGTATTATCACATAATTATCCACACTTTCTTTTTTTCTACCACTGTTAAATGTGATGTAGGATGTGCCAAGGCTTTATCAGTTTGCATTTGGAATTCTCATATTTTAATTGTGCAATTTTATTTTCAACTCCTCTTTCAACTCTATGTTTCTACCAATTTTACAGCAAAAGCATATGAAAGTTTTTACAGATGTTCCATTGAATCATTCTGGTGACTTTGTTACGCTGTTGTTTATCAGCAGTTTGTGCAATTGTCTTGCATGAGTTGAGTATATGATCTACTGTTTCTTTCCCTCTTTCCATAATCTATACTTTGAATAATTTGATTATTTTTTTAGTTCTTGCATTGATTTCATTAGTTTGAATAGCTTGCTCTTGAGCAGCCAAAATCAAGCCTTCAGATTATTTTTGTAATGGTCCAGTTGTAAACCATTGCCAGGTTTTATCTTTATTCACTTTCCCCTCAAACATTTGTAGAAACTGACCATGTAATGATTTTCTCTGCCATTATTCTGTATTATTATTTCAATATCCATGTTTTGTTTCCTTTGTACATTCAGTAAGTTCAATTTTTTTATTTGCATCAATGCTTGTTCTTTGCTGTCTTTCACATAATTAGCCAATGCATGCATTTCTTTTTTGAGAGTTTGTTTGACTTGAAGTAAACATCTGCCTCCATTTGTTCAGGGCATCAATATATCAATATAGGAGTGTTGTAGTGAATAGGTCAGAATATTCATGAACTGGCAGAGACATGGTAAGAATAGTAATCAGTTTTCTTGTTTTTGAGTCCAAACTGTCCACTTCAGTTTGTGTCCAGTTAATAATTCCAGTGGTGTACTGTATCATGGGAATTGATTACTTTGAAGATGTTGTCTTTGAAGATGTTGAAGATATTGTCTTTGTCTTTGAAGACAAAGTTTTTGTCTTTAGCAATTTTCTCACTCTTTGGATGTATTATTTACCAATCACATCTTTATCATGCCCATGTTTGATGTTATCCAACTGTCAAATGCCAAGATACTTGTAATATAAGTTTCATTCTGATGTTTCTTGATGGTTTGGCCATTTGGCATTTTAACTCAGTTTATTGTTCATTATTTTACCCCAATTTTTTGCTATTGTAGCACATTTATTTATGCCAAGTTGTAAATTTGATAAAAATTCTTACAATTATTACTTTTTGATTTCTGATTTTTCATAAAGCGTCAGATCATCCATATGCTTTAAAGCAAATGTGAGATTTTTCTTAGGAGTTTTGCTGTTTGGTAGCCAAGATTTGCTTTCTTCACGATAACTGACAGTGGGATCATAGCAATGACAAATAAAAAGAGTGATAATTACTTTGTATTAGTTTTTATCTTCTTTAAAAAAGTTTAAATAAAAATATGTATAATTATAAAATATTTAAGGAAATTATAATAAAAATAATATATATTAAGTGAAGTTGCGTCAAAAACCATTATACATTTATAACTGGCTTTAATGACTTTTGCAGAGCTGAAAAAGGAATGGTATTTGCTTGGATTTCAATAACGAGAAACAGGAATTTGAGTTTGATTGCAGAGGAATTGAGCTCTTACTTTAAGAGGAAGCGAGGGACATGAAACAACTAATCAGGCTGTAGAATTTGGAAAGTAGGAGAAAGATACAACAGCAGTCCCATTTTTATCCTGCTGTCTTTAAAAAAGATTCTCAAGGGTCTCTTAATATATCCTACAAGAATAAAATAGCATTTTCTGGAATCCATGCAATGTCTGTTTCTATACCTTGGTTACCTCAAACGATGGACACTGTTAGTTATTTAGGCCAATCCAAATGGAATCTTCTCTTGTGGTAACAATTGTGATAATATGAAAATATCAGTTATGTTATGTAGTTTAATACCAATAGATAGACAAGCTGAACTACAAGATCATAATTATTTTCATTCCTATAGTTATACTATTCAGGGATATGTATATAGAATTGTGTCTGTGGTGGGATTTTAAAAAAATTACTATTGGTTCTGTGGGTGTAGGCTTGGTGGGTATGGCATGGTTTGGTGGGCGTGGCAAGGGAAGGATACTTAAAATCTCCATTCCTACCCCACTCCAGGGGTAGGGGACTGTAAAATCTCCATTCCCTACCCATTTCAGTGGAAGGTTACTGCAAAATCCCAATTAGCTGAGACTCGGGAGGCAGAGAATAGATGGGAGCAGGACCAGTCAGAGGTGGTATTTACCGGTTCTCTGAACTATTCAAAATTTCTGCTACTGGTTCTCCAGAACTCATCAGAACTTGCTGAATACCACCTCTGGATCGTGTGTCTGTTATGTTTGATTTAATGAGTTGGGATTTTCTTTTTTCAGATGTATTTTGAAATGCATTTTGTGTCTGGGGAGCCTGCACTAAGAGAGGCTCATCCAATTTCATTGTATACAGGTTGTGCATTGACAATAAAGGTTTGAATTTGAACTATTTTTTAAAAAGTGTTTCTTTATCTGAAATCTTGTGGTTGTTTGAGCATTTTTTTAATGTTTACAAAGTCGATGGAAACATGTATTGAATAACCAGTGTTGCGCAATTATCCATATTCATAGTTTTTCAACACATTTTCCCCAGCATATTAATTTTGTATCACATCTAACTTGATAATCAGGGTAACTGTTTGTATAGGCAGAAAAACAAAATCCAGTAAGGTCTAAAGAGCAAATTGTGCACACATTCAAGGTTGGGCGATGGGCAAAACTGCAGCAATTGATTTTAACAGCAGCTGTTGTGTGTATTTATATCTCACAGAGAATGAAAAATGTGTCAGAAGCTTGAGTTAGAATGAATTGACTTCCAAACAAATTATATGGACATTTATGTCATAAAGAGATTCAGGGTGAAACTTGAGGATTTCTTGGATACCATCTGATGTCCCTCTTGGCCTTGAGGTTTGCAATGTGAACTGTTTTACTCTGGCTTTTCTTAATTGAGAGATATGGCTAATTTTTCTTCTGGTGTGTTGCTGTTTTACTTATAACCAGAAATGAAAACTGCAGTCCATTTTTGCAGAGTTGTATTCCTGCTGGGCATTTTAAAAACTCTTTTCTTTAAGAAAAGATCAGCAACGGAATGCAAATTTATTTTTCTTGTAAGATTTTTGATACAATTTCATCTAAAATGGATTATTATTATTATTATAATAAATTATTTAAGAAAAAAGAATGTCCTTGATGGCATAGACAGGGCTTTCCTTATGAACGACGTTACATTCCTAGAAGGTGTTTACAAATCCATTTTTTAAGCCCACCAAAAATCATGCACAATACTGTTAAGTTACAATTCTTCTCCATCCAATTGATCAGGGGCTAACTCTACCCTGAGGCACTCTGAGTAGCAAAAGGGAGTGCCTCACCTCATTCCTGGGTGAAAGCCAAGGGAGTATCCTCCAGGTGATGGTGGAAGCCTGGCTCCAGGGGACATCTCCAGGGCTAATCCAGTCCTGATAGCCATTTTCACACTGCCATGTTTCCCTCTTTGGGGTGGGTCCATGCCTGCCTTTGCTTTGCTTGGCCAAGTATGTCAGTTAGCCCCACTCCCTTGAGTGCAGGGCTCAGCCATCATCCTTGTTGACAGCACTGTCAAGCGTACACAGGCAACTTGTTGTAAACTATTGCATTTCTCTCTTCTCTTGACTTTCTGAACCTTCTAGGTTGAAGTTTTGCATAGGTCTGTTCATATCAGCAAAAGTTCGCAACTCAAAGGTTCATACGTAGGAAAAGGTTCTCAGCATAGATCCAAAGCACATGATATCTCAATCACCCATGGTAGCTAGGGAATTCTGGAAGTAGAAGCCCACACAGTTTCAAGCTGCCAAGGTTGAAAAACACTGCTATGCCTATTCCTATCAAGTACCTTTTCTTTTAAACAGTAGCCAGAGTTCCTCTATATCCCCCTTATATGTAAATTAATCTTGGTAGCTTTCTAAGATAGTAACCAGGCATCTTCATTATTCTTTTTTGAAGATCTTCAACATGGCTAAAATTATTTAAGAGTCCCCACTCTCCATCGTCTGAAACTCCCCAAGAAAATGAGTAGGGAAGAAAAAGCTCTCTACAAGCATTCTGTGCCAACCGAGTTAGAGAGAAAGAGATTCATTAATATAAATTGTTCTGTTTCAGCTTCCCCTTAATTCAAATAGCTTTTTAAAGATGTCAGTTTAAAAATCTACAGTCAAATAACTATATTAGTTAACTTATAAAGCAAATAGACTTGTTAAAAAGGAAAAGCCCATTATGTAAATTGATGGCTAAAAGCATGTATCTGTGTGGAGATTTGGCTTCCAAATGTATTTAATATGTTTCTCAATTCTATTCCAGCATTGCTTCCCCAGAACAACCAATAATTTATATCTCCTTTTGCATTTTAATACTGAAGTTTAGTTAATAAATGGGAGCGAGGAACCGGATGAATGATTTAGTTTGATCCTTATACATCTGTAGTGGGAAGTAGTCAGGAGTTGCAGGAGAGAGGGGCTTCTTCCTAGACCCAAAGAGAAAATGCAGAGCTTGGAGTATCTGATGGGAAGGAAGAGAGCAAGACTGGATTCTCCCTAGCAATTCACAGGGTATATTTATAGTTAGGGCAGATCATTGCTTTAGTCTGGCAAGATTCTGTTTGAAGGCAAACAACAATAAGGGAAGTACTCAAAAGCAATTCCACTTGTCCTTGGTTCATGAACCTCACAGCATCTTAGACATAAATGTTGTGATGTGTCTTATATGAGCTATTCCTTGGCCCTGGAAGGCTGTCTTAGAATAGTGTAGAATGTACACAGTACATTCAGTGTACATAATTGCTTGCCTGTAATGGCAAAACTATGGCACACGTGCTAGAAGTGGCATGCAGAGCCATCTTTCTAGGCATGTCACCTGTTGCTCTTCTGGGTTCTGGTGTGCGTGGAAGAGCCAGAAGAGCAGCTCCCAGCTGATCTTTGCATGTGTATGCGTGCCAGAAACTGGAAGACCAGGTAACCGATTTGCATAAATGCACCAGAAACCAGAAGTTCAGCTTACCAGTGTGCAGCTCCTCATTTGGTTTCCAGCACCTGCCCCTGCATGTTCTCTCATTTTGGCACTCAGTGCTGAAAAGGTTCACCAACACTGTAGCCCACTGGCTTAATCAGAGTTGCAAAGCCAATTGAACTCAAAATAGAGCTTTCAGTTTTATAATCTACCTGACAGACGAGCATTGCTAATAAATTAAATTTCTCCTTTGTAAAATCATATGACCAACTTAGGCATGACTTAAAATATGGACCCTTCATAAATGTTCATCTTACAGTTTCTCCAACATATTAGGTGATATAGATGGCAATAATAAAAACAGTAGCAACCTGCTGGTGGGATACCCTGCTTTAAAACGCTTACTTGGAACCTATGTTATTATCATTCCAAACATTTTAATACCTGTGCACTATTTCACTGCTGATTATGATTTTCTGTCCATTACTGTGCTGTGTTTACTGTTAGTTTTAATCATTTTGCTGATATATACCTCCAGAGAACTATAGTTATTGTTCTTCAGAAATATAATACAGTAAATAATTATATTTCTTTGTGTGCTCATAAGTAAGACACACCAGTGTAGTAGTCACCATTTCTTGCTTATTACCGTGTTTCCCCAAAAATAAGTCAGGGTCTTATTTTCTTTTGACCCCCTGAAATAAGCACTTGGCCTTATTTTCAGGGAGGTCTTATTATTAATGAGGTGCAGGAGGTGGTGAGCGTGGTCACCTCATGGCTGCTGCTCTGTTGTAATGTTTTCAGCAGGGCTTATTTTAGCGCATGCGCTCAAAAGCCCAATTGGGCTTTTTATTCGGGACGGTCTTATTTTCAGGGAAACAGAGTACTAGCAGCTCTTATTCAGAGATGCAGTGCTCCTTTATATGGCAGTATTGATCTATGCTTCTATCTCCTTATTCTCAAAAGCTGCCTTTCAATGGATGTTTGGCATTCTCCTCCTTTTCCATCACAGTGAAGTGACAGGGACATGGAAACCATAAAATGGGTATTATGAATTGCTTTCACTAATGAGTCACAAACATGACCAGCTGTTAAACTAGCACCGGAATAAAGATGAAAAGCAAGAAGTGCATTTCTTTCAGTTTATGAGCAAAAGGTCCTTTGTTCTTCAGAAACAAATCCAAGAAACTCTCTTCATGCCAGCTTGCATATAAACATAAAGAATTCTACTTTGCAGGGACCAAGGTAGATTGAGGACACACAGCTCACAAATTGCCTTATATCTCAATTGTGGATGAACATAGTGATGAAGAATGAAGCCATTAACAGCATTTGGGAGAGGACTTGTGATCCCAGCAAGGGATAAATGATAGAAAGCATAAGATTTTTCTGTGCATTTCAGAGTGGAAGAACTATCAAAGTGGGGAAACCTTCTTGGCATTTTGTTTTTTGTTTTTTTTTTACTTTTTTTTTAACCTATGAGGGCTGCAAGACAGAAGCAATCATGCAATGGCATCCTTGGTGGCACTTCCCGAGAATGACTCCGAGATTTACTCCAAACCTGATATATCTTGTGATGTTGTCTGTTTCTGGAAACCACTTCATTTTCACTGCTGATTTATTTCTAACTTCGTTCTAAACCCTTGGAAATTATTTTCTTCAGCATGGTGAGACTGGCTACAAATCATTCATTTAATCTTTCAATTCATTCATTCTTTCAATTCATTCATTCTTTCTTTCAATTATTTCAATTCACTCATTCACTCACTCATTCACTCACTCATTCACTCACTCACTCACTCATTCAATAAATTTATATAGCTGCCCAATTCACACACAGTGTCTCACATTAATTTCTCAATTTCTTCATCCCTATCAAGATTCAGAATCCTGTTCTTGGAGCCTGCCATTTGTCCCAAAGGTACTTTTTCAAAAGGCATCTGGACTTTCTGGTTGTTCTTTCAAGACATTTAAATTCTTATCCAAGAAGCTTCTTCAGCTCTGACTGGATGGTGGGGAATAGAAGGATATATATTCCTTGCAGACAGCTGGTCGTTTGCATTCTTTTAGCGAGTCATTAAGGCCACCTGGAGGTTTATCTGTGTCATCAGGGTCACCTGAGTGGTGCAAATGGGTGTGGACCTTTGTTGGAACTGTTGAAAAGGATTGTGTTGTAGACTAAAGACAGATGATGTCGT
>JAPKID020003047.1:0-12714 GCA_026931265.2 Tropidonophis doriae
CTGTGTTAACCCATTCATGGATGCTATCTTCCCCTTATTAGAAGAGGCGTATCAGGTAAGTACAACGCCCTTTCTTCACGAGAAGACGACAAGCAGATTACACTGGGAGTTCTCACCATGGGTGTTCCCAGAGTAAAGTATGTCTGGTTCTGTGCTGAACTTTGATCCTGTAACCTATTTCTGAGAAAAACATGGGTGTGGAAAAGAGCTAGAGAATGATACACTGCACGATTTACATTATAGGATTAAAATAGTTTGGCTTTATATAATATTCAATTCTTCAGTTTTGTTTAAACACAACCTTTCAGGAATCTAAGCAAATTATCAACAGGCTCTGTTCAACGAAAAAAAACACCCTACAAATGCTCTTTACCTAATGTTCCATGGGGATTAAACGGCAACTACTTAAACAATAAAAATGAGAATTTTCCAGATATGTCAAATTTCTAATGAATCATGTGACTATTGCTGAACCAGCCAGATCAGCCTTTTGGCAGAAGAAAAGCTGTGGGCCACATGCACTGAACAGACCCCCATCTGTATATTAAAAGGAAATTGAACTTTAGCAGTTAAATCAAGCTTTTATCATTGCAGAACAAAATTTGGCAGTGCTACATTTCTATCGTTAAGAATAAATTAGAAATGAGGGGAATCTCTGTCTGCAGCTGCATGCTATTTTGCTTTTCTTATTTTACTATTTTCTGGATCTAAAATGCATATTCTTAAATGTACTAAGACCAAAAAAAATACAGGAACTATAATCAATATGTTTAACTGAAATGAAATTCCATCTTGAACTAATTTAATGCTAAACATCCAAAATACTCACATGTGCTTTAAACGCCAAAAGTTCTCTCTGAATGGTAGTCCAAGATGTAATTTGTGAACAAAAGGAATTTATTTTTTTATGATGTCCAAGACATTAACAGACCAGTATAACAGAATTCAAAGGAATGACTTCTCAAATAGTGGACTCTCTCCTATTCTAGACAAATGGCTGTCTCCTTAAAAACCTTCCGTGTTCCACTGATTAATTGTTCTCGCTGTCAGGAAATTTCTCCTCAGTTCTATGTTGGATCTCTTTTGATAAGTTTCCACCTATTACTTCTTGTCCTGCCCTCAGGTGCTTTGGAGACAGAATGGGACAATGCCACAGCCAACTCACCACGATCAAGTCACAATGGCCTAAATGGCCACGGGACAATTCACCATGGGGCAAGAGTTATCAAATAAATAGTAGAATAGGATCATTGAAGAAAAAATGCGAAAGGAGGGGCAAAATGATAAGTCAATGACAAAAGTTAAAATATTGTTTAACTATTTTAAATAATTAAATTGAACTGTTTCATCTATTCCATTGAGATTGTCCCTTCTATAGACAATTAACAGAGTTGGAGGTCTCCTAGACCAACCCCCTGCCTAGGCAGGAAACCCTATACCATTTCAGACAAATGGCTATCCAACATCTTCTTAAAGACTTGCAGTGTTGGGGCATTCACAACTTCTGGAGGCAAGCTGTTCCACTGGTTAATTGTTCTAAGTGTCAGGAAGTTTTTCCTCAGTTCTAAGTTGCTTCTCCCCTTGATTAGTTTCCACCCATAGCTTCTTGTTCTGCCCTCAAGTGCTTTGGAGAATAGCTTCTTTGTGGCAACCCCTGAGATATTGGAACACTGCTATCATGTCTCCCCTGGCCTTTCTTTTTATTAAACTAGACCCAGTTCCTGCAACCGTTCAACATGAGAGCATATTTAAATGAATAATAATAAACAAAAACTTTAGCTTTCCCCACATAGTTCTTTTATTTTTATTCTGCTATTTGTCTTTTCATGATAATGATATACTTTTTTGCCTTTATGTATCTTCTGTATTTTTATTACTGCGCTACTTATTATTTTAATAAAATTGTTTCCATAACATTTGCTCCGTCATCGTTGGGGTGACATTACCTGCTGTGACCCAGCTTGATGGGAGTGTTTCTATAAATAAAAATGTAAAATAAATAAATACATTTATCAGTGTGAAAACGGCGTGCTTTCATCTGATGGGTAGCAGCTGATCAATAGCTATGGCTTTTTAAAATATTTTGTTAAACTTCTGGCAAACCTATGGCACCATAGGTGGCACGCAGAGCCATTTCTGAGGGCACACGTTGCTCTGTCATCTCCAGCACACATGCACATGCTGGCCAGCTGATTTTCGGCATTGATTTTCAGCAGTTTTTCATCCTCTGGAGGCTTCAGGAAAGCCTCCTGAAGCCTCCGGAGAGTGAAAAATGGACTTACCCGGCCTACCCGAAGTTGGAAAATGGGCCATTTCTGACCTCCGGAGGGGCTCTGGGAAGGGGGCATTTTCACCCTCCCCAGGCTCCAAGAAAGTTGTGCATGAATGCGGGGGCAGCAGGATGGGGTGTCACGCATGCATGCACAGATGGCATAGCATGGGGGATTAAATTAAGAGGGTGGGCACCCGAGTAAGTGCAATGGTGCACAAGTGCGTGCTTTTGGCACCTGAGGCAAAAAAGGTTCGCCATCACTGTTCTAGCCTATTTTCCTCTAGTAGTTCTGATCAATTGGTATATACCTGTGTCTCTGAATAATTTCTAAGGCCAGGCTGGATTAACTTGTAGCTGCTGAACACCTCTATGGCTTTACATGGGGCTTCTCTATAGTGGTACCTGGCCTGTGGGAAGCTTCCCCGTCCACTAGGATTCCAGAAGGTTCAGCTACTGGCTCAGGATTTATGGCCAGGAGGATGGGTAGGTGTTTCTGTTTGCTTTCCTTGACAATTTTGGGGAAGAGCTGATTATTTTTACTTGACATCTTTTATTATTATTTTTAACTGGGATTTTTGATTTCATGTTTAATTACCTGCCCAATGTTAAGATATAAATTTGCAAGATAAATGCATAAGTAAATTTGTAGGTCACGCCAGAGAAGAACGGACGGTATTTACTAACTCGTAAACAAGAAGAATCACTCCACTATTTTATGCACAGTGTACAGGAATGAAATGATGCACAAATCAATAATTCCTTAAGTCCATATGGTAGCTCTACCCTACATTAGACATTTTGAACAGATTTTACTACTGGCTTAGAGGAACAAATGGTATTTTCAAAGGGCTGGCTTTCAACTAACTTGGGTATATTTTAAGCCTAAGAAAATTATAAAGATACTCTGTTGCTGATGATAGATTCATAAACTGTTCCAAAAACCAACGACGTATTCATCTCTTTAGCAGCCCCAATGCCATATGCTTTGGGAAAGTTTAATCAGAATTCTTATCAGAAGTCAGGGGTTTTTTTCCCCCCAGAAAGAATAATTAGATGTTTAAACATTTCCAATGTGATTTGCTTCATCAGATTAAGCTCCTAGAACAGGATCATTTTGTTCAAGTCAATAGTTCCACCTAACATGAAAACAATGGCCAAATTATTTATCAAAGAAACTGTCAGAGGAAAAATAGATCGATATCAAATCATAACATATTGGTAATTAACAGAAATATTACTGTTAAAGAGGAAATTATATTCCGTGATTTTTAACACATAATACACTGCTGCAGATTGGTTTATGATAATAAACCAAAGAAATGTATATATTATAAAATCCTTTTTTATAAAAAAAAAAGTTATAAAAACAATGCAGGTGTTTTGCCCTCTGTGCTTAACCTTATAATACTAAATTATCCACATCCACAGCTATCCTATTGCTTCAACTTGAAATTGTTTTAACTTCTAAAGACAACACTTGGGTCTTTGAAGGCTTCAGAAACAAATGTTTTTTATTCCAAAAATCTGAAGGTGACAATGGACCGAAGCAAATGTACTACAGTGATTTGTCTTCCTCACATGCTGCCAGCAACTTTCCAATCAGTCACTAATAACTATGTGAAAGTGTATACTAAAACAAATTTTTTTAAAATAAAACCCCAGAAGTTTCAAAATTGTTTTTATAGATTGGAACACAAAGCTGAGCTCTCCAATATGAACTTCAACCTATTATATAGCATTTAGAAAATACAGAAAAAGGTGTTTAATGTATAATAAAGATCTATGTATTTGGTGCATTGTTTACAGACCACAAGCCAGCAGGAATTACTAAAGGAGTTTACTAAAACCCCAATGCAGTCTTAAGTGACACTAACCTTTATGTACAGCCACAGAGTTTCTTTTGGCACCTTTAAGCCTGAATTCAAACCATCCAAAAAAAGAGACGAAGTCGCATTATTGCTTGATCAGCTAATGGAGAATGGAACAACAAGGCAGGGCTCAGGCTCTACAGACATTTGAATTTAGATGGTATGTAGGGGTGGTCCTTAGTGACCGTTCAAAGTTACAGCAGCACTGAAAAAAGTGACATGATAATTTGCGGCATCCCCATGGTCACATTATCAAAATTCGGATGCTTGGCAATTGGCAAGTGATTAGGATGGTTGCAGTGTCTCAATGTCATGTGATCACCTTTTCTAACAAGCAAAGTCAATGGGGAAGCCAGATTCACTTAACAGCTGTGGTACTAAGTGAACAGTGATTCACTTAACAACTGAGGCAAGAAAGATCATATAATAGGGCAAAACTGAATTGT
This sequence comes from Tropidonophis doriae, assembly GCA_026931265.2. Taxonomy (NCBI): domain Eukaryota; kingdom Metazoa; phylum Chordata; class Lepidosauria; order Squamata; family Natricidae; genus Tropidonophis; species Tropidonophis doriae. The sequence goes on from JAPKID020003047.1 coordinate 4,587, forward strand.
GGTCATATGTCAAGGACTACCTGTAGTCCAGTTATACCATTTAGGGCAATCAATGAGATCTGAATTTTGGAATAAGTTCTGAAACAGTGCAGGGAAAATAAAAATTCTGTCTTAGTTTAATCATTATAAATTAAAATGTATAACCATGCTGGACTAAAAACTGTGCAATGTAGCTAAAGAAGAAACTCTACCCACTGAACAAAACATTAACTGAATTGGTTTCATTTGTTGTTTACAATACAATAGCAGAGTTGGAAGGGACCTTGGAGGTCATCTAGTCCAACTCCCTGCCTAGACAGGAAACCTTATACCATTTCAGACAAATGGCTATCCAACAACTTCTTAAAGATTTGCAGTGTTGGGGCATTCACAACTTCTGGAGGCAAGCTGTTTTGCATGTAATGAGTCTATCTCATATATTAGTTTAACCTTTTAAGTTGCATTACTGAAATAAATGAATTTTTGCACAAAATTCTAATTTTTTGAGTTTCATCTGTATAAGAGCTTTCTTTCAGCCATTGTTGAAAGACTTTTGATTGTTTTCCCCTTAATGTTTTAGTGGATAGATTATAACATGCACCTGGGACCCATATTTCCCATACCTTGTTAAAGCTTAGTTGCAGTCCAGCTTTATAGAGTGCTGGTTTTATGATTAGTGGCTTTATCTGGATTTAGTAAACATTAAAGTCATGGTTAGATTTGCTTAGCAATGTGTCTTGTCCAATACAAAAGATAGTCACTATAGCTTTACATTCGTCCAGGATATAAAGCAGGACTGGGTTGCTCCCGTTTTCACTACCGGTTCACAATGCACGCACAATGCACATACACAATGTTCAATCACGCATGCGCAGAACAATTTACAGTGAACTGCACACATGCAGTCACTAAAATCCAAAACGGTGGCGGCCCAGCGGCAGTAAGGGAACCAGTTTGGCACTGGGACGTGGCAGGCCTGGGTCACTTCCGGTTCTGTGACCCAGGCCTGAATTCCACTACCGGTTCAGCTGAACTGGACCGAACTGGGAGCAACCCACCTCTGGTATAAAGGTAACCACTAAAATTTAAGGTTGTTTATTTCTATTACTGCTAATCCCCAAATACACCTATTAACTATACAACAGTGGTAGAATAGTTATGGCGAATGAATTAGGGGCTCATGTCCTTTCTAATAAATTGCATTTCTTTTTTCATTTCTAGAATACCTCCAAGAATTAAAGATGATTTGACTGATATTTGCCTTCTGAATTATTAAAGGGTTTATTTTCTCATGCCTCACCTAAAATCTCTCTTCCTCAGGCTCTTGTGTCATGGTTGACAGTGATAATTTCACGATCAGGAAAGAAAACAAGCTTGATGCAAGTAAGGTAGATATTTGGGAAGTAGTGCTTCAAAAGCTAGAAATATCAAACTTTTTTTCCTGTAGAATGCTTGGTTCTTTGCTTGCAAATGTTTCATCAGCCGACTAGTTCAACCCTGATTTCCATATATTTTTATGTTCAAAGTTTCCCCCCCATATATTATGGAAAAGAACATAAGGGACAAAAAACACAAAGTTTGCTTTTGTGTAGAAATATGCTTTTACTTCCTTCTATCTCCATTTCAGCTAAATAGGACTATAAAAGCACCCCTTAATATCAATACTTATATATATCCCTGAGAGTTTCCCAATTGTCATGTAATTAAGAAGAGTACCCTAATTCTAAAAATAAGATTGAGTATATGAAATGCTGAAAAAAAAAAGATATTGATCTCCCACTTTCCCCCCTCTACCTCCCTTTCTACTGTAACCAATTTCACCCCTCAGGCACCAAGTAGATTTTTTTTCAAGGGTAGAAACTATTGTTAATTCTTTGTCTCTAAATTTTCTCAGCCTATGCCAGACTCCTTGACACAATGTTTTGAAAAGAAAAGAAAGAAGAAGACAATGTGGAGAATGTAAATAAGCAATGGTCAAAACGAATGGCAAAAGCTGTTCCTCTGAGAAAATATTAAATGAGTGAATTATTTTGAAACAATTCTAGGCCTGAAAATTCAGAGGTTTAATCCCCAAAGAGCATGCAGAATAGAGAAGGACTAGAACCAATCAGAACCTAGAATAGATAATCACTAGAAAGCATCTTAGAGGAAATAAAAGATGCTGAACATTGCCAGCAAAAAGGGAAAAGTGACATCTATTTTGTTTATTTAAACAAGAAACACACTTTCAACATCTTCCATTCAACTAGTTTAATGAAATGAAGGACTAGGGGAGACATGATAGCAGTGTTCCAATATCTCTGGGGTTGCCACAAAGAAGTGGGAGTCAAGCTATTCTCCAAAGTACCTGAGAGCAGAACAAGAAGCAATGGGTGGAAACTAATCAAGGAGAGAAGCAACTTAGAACTGAGGAGAAATTTCCTGACAGTTAGGACAATTAATCAGTGGAACAGCTTGCCTCCAGAAATTGTGAATGCCCAAACACTGCAAGTCTTTAAGGATTAATGAATAAAGAGAGTAGTGAAAGTTATTATTAGTAGCCCTGAATTCATAATCGGTTTGTAAAAAGAAAAGTGGCTGGGCTTGACTAGAGACCATCAAATCTTCCTATATGCCCATGGGTCCCAACCTCAAAATGTCTTTTTATCTCAAAGATGACCCAAAAGTAGCCAAACATATCAACACTTTACCAACTCCCAATTCAGACAAACAATCAAACAAACAGTAAACAATAGCATAATCCAGGGAGTACCAAGTACACTCCCACCAACATGAATGGGCCAAGCCACACAGAAAGCAAACCCCGCTCCCTTCTACCACTGATGATGTTACCTAGTTGGGTAATGAAACGTCTGCAAGAAAACAACCAAGCTCAGAGAGCATCAAGGTCCCCTGAACTGCAAATATTCTCCCTGAACCCTGAACTACAAATATTCCCTTCAACACTCATTTGAGATCCTGTGAGAATTCTCTGGGACTTACTTGAAATGTTGCAAAATCCAAAGCAGATTCCACAACCTTGCAAGTTTGTGGATGTATTGACAGACTTCACTAATTTGTTAAATTATAAAGGAAAGCATTTCTTTAATATCAGGGAGCTGTGGATGGCAATGTTTGGGGAGGGACTGTCCCCCTCCCCTTTTGAAAAAGGGGACCTCACACTCTTGAAAAAAAAATGGAACCCTCAAACATATAGAGAGCAGAATCTGTCTTTACATTGGCACCATCTGAACTGATAAGATTGTTGCTAACGTAGGGTGGGCTTTTTTTTTTTAAGCCATTTACCTGTCATTTCGACTGCTGCATTTCCAGAGCCTGTTAAACACAATAATTAGACTGCAAATTGGCATCCGACAACAAATGTAGTGAAATTGCAGAGCCCGACTTTCTACAGTGCTGCTTTTTTTTTTTTGTATTTTCCTGCAGATTCTGCCTTCCTTACAATCCGTTTCCAGAATAATTGTGCCTCCCTTTGTCGAAAAAGATGGTTGTACTTACGTAGTGCCCTGTAGAAAGTGAACCCGTACGGCTCAGTGAATCCCATCATCATTTTACCCCCTAATGAGAGAGATTGTTTGCAGGCAGATGAAATTAAATTGTAAGCTCTATTGACTTCAACAACAGGTGCCATTTGTGGAGACCCAAGGGGAACGATTGAATTGTCAAAAAAGATTTAACTCTTCCCAACACCGAATATTTCCTCCCATCACACAGCTTTAGCTCATGGAGACAAACGCCACAAACGATTCAGGCAACAGCAGCGCTGGGAGAATGGCCAGGAAGGGCTGAAATTAATTGGGATGGATTGATTTTTTCTTTCCTGATTATCAACTTGCAGCCATCAAGATGGAACAAAATAAAGCATGGGGGAAATTAGCTAAGCTCATTTTTTCTCCATCGCGAGACACCCGTTGGAGGGGTGAAGGGGGTGGTTTAAATCATGATTTTGAATGTAGAAGGCTTAGCAGATGTGGTTAAACATGATGGAACGCTTCCAAGGTTAAAGAAATGAATTCAAATGAGATAATGTTGCAGGTAATTCATGAAACAGATTGGAAGGATTTTTTGTTAAAACACCATAGGATTTGAACAATTTGTATGATCAATGGCTCTTCTCAGTCCAGAGGTGTAGCTATTATTCTTGATAGCTCTACTTCCTGTGAAAGGAAGGAGATTATAAGAGATAAAAAGATAGATTACCCTTGTTAGACAGTTTGGACTGGGGGTTTAATTATCTCAGCCTCCATTTATGAACCATAGAAATTATAATTCACTTTTTTTTATATAAGTAATAGTTATAAAATATATGAATGTTGGAGAGCATGAAATAATTTTGACTTCAACTGGAATTCTCAGCTATCACAAAAGGTGTATCTTTCATAACTACATAACAAGTTTAAGAAACTGTTGTTGAAGGTTAAATTAAAAGGTAAAGGGGACAAAAATATTAGCGATTGTTACACATATTATTCCCAAATCCGCAAAATATATTCTGGATTTTTATCGACTTGTTTGCATCATAAAATATCTTCAGCAATTCAGGATGAATTACAAATCAGAGATTGCATGCTACTTAAATATATGTTGATAGGGGATTATTGTACTGTTGACACTTACAGTAAAAAGGAGATACTGCTTAAACTGTTTGATATTTAGTTTTTTTCATAATAACCAAAACTCAAAATTGAAACACTTTGGAAAATCGCAATACTTGTTCTCCAGAATGGTTGAGGCAAATCGGTCAAAGATTTACCTCAGATAAATAGATTATTGCTTTTGTTATAAACTGTATAAATACAGTACCACTCCCAAATTAAATAAAAATAAGGACTTCTTCTAGGATTTTGGATAGAGGAGCCTGGGTTATTTAAAAGAAACTTTAAAAAAACAATCAATTTGATCCAGACATCTCTTAATTGTTTGACATTTTATATCAGCTATCTACAATATCTAACATAAGTAATTTGAATTCAGAGCCCATTGTGTTTCAACATGATATGAAATGCAAATATCTAAGCTGCCCATGGCTACAGACACTTTGGCACAGTGGTTAAAACACAACAAAATCAAATTAAATTTAAAAAGTTGATATGGAAGAGAGCAATATCCACTAAATGTATACCTTGATGATCTTTTATTTCCATTATCAGATCACTGGAAAGGTTCTAAGGTATTAAAAGAGGCACTAAGGTTGCTTTTGAAAGAATCTCAGGTCTCCTTGTTAATTTCCACAAGTTAGAATAAGTAACTTTTATTATTTTTTTCCACAGATTCAGAGGAAATTAAGAGAGATGTTGCACATTATTTTGTGCAACAAACAGGTTTGCTACTCAGGCATTACACTGACAAAGAACTTGAATACATAGTTTCAAGGTAATTATACTTCCGTTTGTGCAGCTATCTTAAAAGACTGCCAAGTGATAAAAACAAAATGTGAATCCAAGTGGTAGAATAATAGTTATGAATGCGATGTTCCTTCTAAAGCTTGTGTATCTTTTTAATGTGCTGCCCTATTGGACAAATGACAAGCAATTTCATACATGGCAAGGTAGAATGGCAAACGTTTCTATTTTGGATAAAGAACCCAGGAGTTTTGTTCCTGTATGCACGTACAGCTGGCAAAGTTGACAAATGGTGTATCTTATATAAAATTCTGTGGTGAGGTCTATTCATGAAAACAGTTGATTCCTATACTAAAAGTGGTCCCTATAAGGTCGTGCATTGGCTATAGTGATAAATAATGGATAAATGAGTATAAAATTGAAGGAAATAAAGATAGGTTCTTAGAAGAAATTGATAATTGGCTCTTTGTGAGTGAGAGTCAGTGTTAATTTCTAGGCAACTGCTTAGACATATCTCTATAGATGAGATGAGACTAGAATTCTTGTCTCCCAGTTTCTAGCCTGATGCCTTAACCACCACATCAAACATGCTTTAATAGCACATTATAATTCAAATATGGCATAGAAGAAAAGGCACACTTTTGCTCTAACTTCTGCTATTATTGTCTGTCTCTGCATCCTGATTTTCATGGAGAGAAAGATGGAGAGACACAGAGGAAATGGAAGAAAGCAAATTTATTTCCCTTGCTTGCCTTTTATGAAGATAAAATTCCTATCTGTGTGGAGACTTTTCAGTCATCCTTGTAAAGAATCACTGCTTCTGGACTGGAATGGTATAGTAATAGACCATTTCTTTAAACAGTGAAATACTCCAAAGCAGAAGTAGGACTTAAAACATTTTTGGAAAGTGTAAATAAAAACAGGACCAGTGACAACTGCAGCATGTTTAATATCAATGATTTATAAAATGTTACCTTATATTGAAAAGGGCACTCGAATATGAGTGAAATATGGGATTTGGGAACAGATTTAGGAATGGAGAAATGGAACAAATTATGGTCAAGATTTCTTCAAATAGTCACAAGGCTCTACAGAACTAAAGGTAGACACTTTCATTTTTGACGGAAATGTCATAAAGAGGGTGCAAGGTGGTACCTCAAATCATTCATCAAGAAACTTTATAGATACTGTAAAATCTCAATTCCCACCTCACTCCAGGGGAAGGATTCTGTAAAATCCCCATTTCTTTCCGGTTAGTTGTGTCCCCAGGAGGCAGATAATAGACGGGGCTGGTAAATACCAGGGGTGGTATTTACCGGTTAACTACTCAAAATTTCTGCTACCAGTTCTCCAGAACTGGTCAGAACCTGCTGAATACCATCTCTGCACTGGGTTTTAAAAACAATTGGAAGGAGCAAATATGGTCACTTGATCTGCAAAAGCATAGAATAATATATTATTGGAAACAAAATGATGGTTAAATTTCAGATAGGAGTCAGACAAAATTAGGCTTCTATGTAAATGAGGGAAATGTGTTTATCATTTTTCTAAATAAAAGAAATCTCCCCAATAACAAGAAAAATGAGAGCTGGTGCAACATCTTCTAGTTACCAAGGTTGATAAATACTATTCTAAACTATATTTCACAATCCTTGTAAAAGAAAAGAAAAAAAGCACCTTTGATTTTCAACAGCTTCTATTTATTCCGTGTTTCCTGCTTGCCAGCCTCTGGGTTCCAGTGAATTGTTTCTCTCCCACACACAAAAACATTAATGTCCTCTGCTTCAACATGCAACCATAACTACATAACTACCCAACTGCAAAACTAGACTGCATCGCTTTTAATGGAATTTCTATGCAGGAAGAATGATGTTAGGATGACAAGGCTATGCTTCCTTCATATTTTTTCCCAACAGACTCCCAGTTCAATATTTTTGCCAACTACCTAGACGAATAACATGGCATGTTCTGCAAACATGGTGAATTCTCGCAATTTGCTTTTTGTTCTTCTGAATAGAGTGGAGATGAAGGCTTTTTAAAAAAAATAATAATCTAGGAACTGCTTGGGTTTAGGAGCAGAATGCTCAATTTTCTGTATTTTTGTTTCTGCACTTTCCAGTTGATCGCTTGGAAGGAATAATTGTTGTTGGAGGGAATAATTATTCCAGGACTGTTCTCAGCATTCTGAGATAAACAGGAGGGAAAATTACTGTACTGCTGATTTCAAAACATATGGAAGGCATTAGGAATGGGGAAAATCTGCTTTCCCCACAGTTCCTGACCATACGCTCTGTACTGATGGCTTAAATTTGAGTGTTCAATTTGGGTGCTATTATAGCATGACAGCTATAAACTAGTGCAGATAGAGAGCATGTTGAGATCAAACTCCTCAGCTATCATAATGGTGAAAAGTTTTGATCTGGATAAGTATAGGCTATAATCCTGTCCAGCTGCTGCTTTCATAAAACAATTGTAATATAATAGGGCAGCGATAGCTAACCTTTTTTGGCCGGCATGCCAAAAATAACATAGGATGAGTCAAAAGCAGGGGGAGGGCAGGGGGGATCACATGCCAAAAGCAGGGGGAGCGCAGTGGGGTTGTGTATGGGCATGCCACACCCATAATGCTATGTGTGCAACCCCCTGCTTTTGGCACACTTTTTTCTCCCTCCTCAGGCTCCAGAGGCTTTCTAGGAGCCAGGGGAGGGTAAAAACAGCCTCCCCTCCCCACCTCCAGAGGCTTCAGGAGCTTCCCTGAAGCCCCCAGAGGGCGAAAAATGGCCTCAAAAGAAGGCCTAAATCAGCTG
>JAPKID020003048.1:0-12713 GCA_026931265.2 Tropidonophis doriae
ATGAAAGTCTAGAAGGCTTGGAGCCCTGCTGATGTTTGGGGATTGCTGTGTATGTCAAAGGATCAGGTAAAAAAAAGGGACATTAGTTGAATGAATTTACTAATCAAACTATTTGCCTATAAAGTAAGGTTTCCATTTATAAAATTAAATGATTCCTCAGTGTGCGTATCCCAGATACCTTCTTTTTCCTTCCTTTTTTTTTACCAGGATGGAGCTGGGATAAGGAGATGAGATAGCTGCTCTGAGAAGAAGGCCTAAGAGACAGGGAGGAACAAAACCGGTGATAGTGAAGATAATGAATAAGTAGAAGTAAAACTGGACAGGGAAGGAGAGATTAGAGAGATGTTCTGCTTAGTCAGTATAAAAAGAATTAAAATTCAGCAGGGAGATAGTGCCTTCCAGCCAATGGCTAGTCTTCAAAGGGATCTGCATTTTAAGCAGTGTATCTATACCAGGATTTCCCACCTATGCAAAATCTTTTATGCAGAATGACCCCTTCTCCAATTCTTGATGGGAAGGAAGGAATTCATGCTTTATTTATCTGCATTACTTCATTCATTTGTATTGTAGCCACACTCACTCTTGAGTAAGTGCTAATGTTCTTGACTGACTATTGCTTGGGCACACTGGTGCTGATATTGGCTACCGAGCTGCTATGAGCTGTTAATTAAAGCTTTCCTCAGTGTCCTGGAATGTCTGATACGGCGTTCTTCCAATGCAACATAGGACATTTTTGTCTGAAAATGTATCTTTGTTCACTCTTGGGGCCAGCTAAACCTGCAGCTTAAGGGGTTTGAGAAGGACAAATGTTGGCCCGTATAAAAACTCTACTGACTCTTGGTCCCATACCAGGAGCTAATGTGTAATTGTAAAATTCTTGAGTTTGTTTAGGTCTTTGGTAAATTTCTCTGTGTTGGAGTTTCACTCATTGTGTTAATGTGCAATTGAACTGTGGTTTGTTACATCATAATTGCCTAGATTCGTACACCACAGTGTGCTAAAAAGTTCATGACACTTTCCTGGCATCCTCTAGGTCAGGGGTCGGGAACCTATGGCTCGCGAGCCAGATATGGCTCTTTTGATGGATGCATCTAGCTCGCAGACAAATCTTTAATAAGACTGGGTGAAGCATAGTAGTATAGTAGCTGCGCGCTGCCTCCTTCCCTGCCTGCTCCTCCTCTTCCTGCTCCGTGCGAAAAAGGCTCTTGCTGCCGCTGGAGCTGACGCGCATTTCTTGGGATACTTTTCCTTCCTGGGTGGAGTTGGGGAGGGCTAACGGGTGGTTTCTGGGAAAACTGGGAGGCAGCCCGGCCCTGGCTTTCAGCGGGTAGTTCCCAATGACAAATGATGGCCAGCAGCGGCAGCAGTGAATCACGACACCCTGTTGTGGGTGGGCATCCCAATCTGCAGTTTGTCCCCTTCAGTAGCGTGCTAGACGCAGGTTTCTGGCATGAACTCACTCAGAAAAAAACATATTGGATGGCTCTCATGGAATTACATTTTAAAATATGTGGTGTTCCTGGCTCTCTCAGCCAAAATGGTTCCTGACCCCTGCTCTAGGAACTCCTTTTCTCCACCTCACTCCGCAATAAAAGTGATGTCTTTTTGAAATGTCTTGCTGTAGAAAACAATTTATAATCTTCCTTGGAGGCTAGTTTAAGGCTAGATTCACATATTCATCTGAAACAGTCTTTTATCCAATCATGTTTATCAAAGATGCCATTATGAAGTGGGTTTCCTAACACTAAATCTTAATTTATAGTTTACACTTCATAATGGATGGCTTTATACAACATGCTTGGTTAAAACCAGATAAATGCTAGTGTGAGGCTTAGCAAAATGTTTTTGCCGCTAAATTAGCAAAGAGGAGGAACTGGATTTGAGGAATAGCTACAGTATATGTATTTATTATTTTTCTTATAAAGCATAACAGTTAACTGGAAGTAGGAATTGTACATTCTTGATGATGATGATCTTCCTAATATTGCTGTAGTGTGGTAATTACGATGATTTGACTCTTATGGCATTAGAATTGAGTTTCTGGGTTTAATTTTTGGAGATTTTAATCTGATACCTAAAGGTTTTAACCACAGCTGTAAAAATACCATAAATACACATGGAATAAACTGGAGAGTTAAGTTGGCCCAATAAAATAGTTGTGCAGAATTTGGCCAATCCTGGTTTTTGGTGGGTCCCTGGCAACCTAGAATATGAGTAAGAAAGCATTTAGTAAGTAAGAAAAAAAATCCTACCAAATATATCTAATAATTCTAGTCATCTAACAATTGAAATAGGACTGGGCAGGATATTTACTGAAATAACACTGCAAGAAAAGTTATTTTGTCATAGGTAAGCAGTTACTTTTGAAATTTTTCCTATATATTGGATTGCCAGATGCTTAAAAGTGGAAACAAAGCAATCTTAGTACTGCTGATTAATGACAAGCTCAGTACTTTATATAATATTAAAATATTATCTATCTTACATTTGCTATAGCTAAAGATTTTACTTTGCAGTAATTTCCTATACCCTTCCCAGTCTAGTTTCTGCAACAATAGAATTGAAATTAATAGCACAAGTTCAGAGTCATTATGTTTCATGGCTTCCTATTTTTAAATTGAAACCCTATTTTTAAAGCCGTCTTTCGAAGAGCAATTGAACAACATGCAACCTCACACTTGGGCCACCCAAATTCAAATGTCATCTCCTGATATGGTTTCTCCATCCAATTCCAAGTCTGATTGGGTCCAAAAGTCAAGGAAGCTTTCAAGAATGGAGTTAGGGATGTGGCTGCCCAAGATGATATTGCAGCACATAGATATGTCAAGTCTTTGAAGTCACTTGCTCAACACAAATGAGAAAAATATTCAACAATTCATATGCCTCAACGTCTCAGAAAACCTTTTTTAAAAGCTTGATTCGAATAACTGGATTCCATGGAAAGATGTGGGAAGTTTCAAGGGGCCAGTTTGATCTAATGGTTAAGGCACCAAGGTAGAAACTGGGACATGGTGAGTTCTAGTCCCACCTTAGCCAAGAAAGCCAGCTGGATGACTTTGGGCAAGTCACTTTCTCTCAGCTCAACTCACATCAGGGTTGTTGTGGGGAAAATAGAAGCAGAAAGGTGTGTTAGATATGTTCACCGCCTTTAGTTATTTCTAAAAATAATAGACAGGTTAAAAATAAATAATATAAATTTTTGTAGGCATTGTTCAATTATACACTGGAGGTTTGCTGATATTTGGTCTTAGTTGAAACATCTTTTATATGCTTCCGAAGTAACTTATATTTATGAAAATAAATTTGGATTATGATTTTCTCAGTACAAATAATGTATATATTTTGAATATATTAGTCATACTAAGTTCCACTCCCCACGTTTTTTATGATAAATAACTTCTTTAGTGTTGGGCCCAGTGTCACATTCCCAAAGTGGGAAAGCTTTCTTCCATAGCTAAAGTAAATAAGGTGGTAATTGGAGGGAAATTTAATGTCCCCACCTTAAGGTTGGATGCTCAGAAAAAGAATATGTCTTTGTATAGAAGAAACAGTGAAAGGCATTTCAGGAAAATTTATACTGTTTTTTTTAAGCAGTAAGTGACATGGAAGCTGAACCATGACTTGTAAAACCAAATTTTAGTAAAAAGTCAATATTACTTTATCCCTTGAAAAATCTTGGCTGAATTGTATCGATTTTCCTCAACATTGGTGAATGTCTATTGTTTTAAGATAAGGTTAAAAAAAAAGCAAAGAAAGTTGGAAAAAAAGATGTGAAATGAAAAGTGGAAGTAAATTGCTGCAAAATAGAACTACTTCAATGCGTTGGAACTAGTCCAGTTTAAAACAGCACAGCAATTCTGACATTATTGTCTCTCGCACTAAGACTCAATCTGTGTGCCTTTTTGTATACCTGCAGAATATAAATATGCTCCAGCATAAAAGCTGTTGTCACTTGAGCTACATCATGATTTTATGGTGGAGGTGACTCCAATGGCACTGATTCTTCATGACCACAAGGGGACAATGAGCTATAGATAGTTAAGCAGAGGTGGTGTTCGGCCCAACCAGTAGGCGCAGCTGCGGGAGACTCCACCTACCAGCCCAGCCATCATCACGGAAGCTTTGTGCATGCGCAGAAGCACTGCATGCAAGCACTCCTGGTTCCGAACTGGTAGCGAAGTTAAGAGGATTTCATGCTGGAGTTAAGAATTGATTATGTATCCTCTCTTGGTTTATACTTTGCCCGCCTGCTTTGAGACAGGCAACTTTAAGATATATGGATTTCAGAATTCCCCAACCAGGAGTTGAAATCACACATTTTAAAAGTTGCCAAGTTTGATTGCTAATCTGGGGTCCTTCCCCCCCTCCCCCCCAAGTAGACACAACCCAGCATGTGCTCTTTCATTTTCACTTTTGCTTACCTCTACATTGTATTTTCTGTAAATAAATCTACTTCCATTAGTGTTGTCAAGCCAGCTTTCCCTAATCATTGCTCAGATAAGATTCCCAGTCTTAGTAGCACACACATGTGGAACACTTCCAGCTCCAACATTTTCCTTATTGCTTCTTTCTGACAAATGATCATCTTTGGGGTCAGGATAAATATTTATTGAGATAATATGTTTAGTGTCGGTTTTGGTTTGAGACAGAATAGGAGGGAATGCATGGTTCCTCTCCATAAAGCCCTTGATAATGATCTTTTGCTAGCAACTTTTGCTCTCCCTTGTTCTTACTTTGGGATCTTTTGCTCATTCATAAATTCAAATTGGATGCAGGAGTAGAGAAGACGTTGGAGTGTCTCTAACTCCTTATTGCTGTAATACATTCATATGGTTGCATTTTCATTATTTTTTATTATTGCTATGTCTTCATTGTTTATTGTTATAGCAAAACACTATTTTCTGGTGTCTTCTCCCTTAACTGTGCTCTGTCTTCTCTTCTCCTTCACTCTTCAAGACCTCTTGCAGTAATGCTGGTTAGTGTGAAGAATGTTGCTAATGGACACACAATTAGTATACCAGACACTGTTTAAGTTAAATAAAATAGCTTTTACTGAGGTTGTAAAAACTACTAAGCTAAACTACTGCTCAATATGTAGTGATGTTAAACGAGTCAAAAACAAAGTCTCAACAAATATCAAACAGCTTACAGTTAGCAAACACAATCTTCTGTCTTCTTCTTCAGTAATTCACTGCAGTTCACGACACACTTCAGTTATCAAACAGCAAGTCCAGCAGAGAGAGAGATATGCGCTCTCCTGGCTTTCTCTTATAATTAGAGATAATTGCACTTAGTAATTACACTCTAACATTTCATCATCCTTAAAGTTACAATGATCATATATCATCATGTTATTATATATTGCCTACCCAACTCTAGGAGTCTACTCCTAACAGCTGTGTTTTCATTGTTTATTGTTTCATTGTTTTACTATTGTTAGTTTTACATTTTTTTTTTGAATTTTGCATTCTACTGTTGTAAGTTCAGACTAGCCCCTGGCGGATGGGTGGCAAATGAATTTAAAAATAAACAAATAAATTCTATCCATCCCAACCTTTTGGAGATTTGCAAGTGGCAATTCCATAGTGTTGATGTAAATAATATCATAAATATTACGTGTACTTAGACACAAAGTGCTGAATATAAAGATGGAATTATGTATTGTGCAATATTATTTTGAAGGTGAGTAGAAATTATCTTATTAATGAATAATTTCGTATTGTGCAGCGCTGACAGATCTGGCTTGCAGGAAAGAGTTTTCTGTTTCTTCTTGCCATTTAGTGATGGCCTAGATATTATCATAGATCCGTGATGGTGAACCTATGGCACGTGTGCCCGAAGTGGCAGGCAAAGCCATGTTGCCTGGCACACATTGCCTCAGCTATTCCTCTTCCGGGTTCCTGGCACGCATGCACACATGACGATTAGCTGGTCTTTGTGCGCGTGGCAGTGCTGGAAACCAGAAGAGCTGGTCTTTTGTTTTCCACTGTTAGCATGCAAGCTGGCCAGCTGATTGGCACGTGTGCATGCGTGGCAGTAACTGGAAGACTTGCCATGCGTGCGCCAGAACCTAGAAATACATTTTTTGGCATGCGCATGCCCCCTGGGCAACTCCTCTTTCTGATTGTGGCTCAGACGAGGCACACTCGCTCCCTTTTTGGCACTTGGTGCCGAAAAGATTCGCCATCACTGGTATAGATGGTGAGAAGGAGGGCAGCATAATTGCAAATGTAATAGTCTTGCATCCAGTTTTGATCAAGGTTTAAGTTGGATTACCATGGCATGGAAGACAAAGCTGTCAAGAATGAGGCTCTCAGTAGTTGCAAGCAGAGTACTAAAATTATGCTACCTTGGTACTGTAAGATGACAAATTCATGAAAAGAGTTATCTGGTAGGGTATGGGAGGACAAGTAGAAGTCCTCTTCTACTTGATTCATGAATGTTATAGAAACAAGTCATTATTTTTGTAGAGTAAATGATGAATTAGGATAGATTATCTATCCTCTGGCTGGGCATATGCTGTTTCAGGAAGAACCTCTTTGGCACCTGAAATTAAGTTGTAATTTTTCACCTTTAGTTGGATTGGGGCTTTTTACATACAATATGTGATGCTTTGACATTTAAAACTTACCAAGAAAAATTCCCCACAGCTTCTGTTTAAGAAAACCTGTAGCTCTCATAGGGCAAACATTGCATTCATTAAGACCTTATTCTGTGATGTCTAAACACGTTACATTTCAATTCAGCCCTAATGTTCTTAAGAGCAACTCCCATGGAGACATTTATTACAAGTGGATCAAATACTTTTAAATATAGGTAGGCCTCAACTTACCACCACAACTGAGTCCAAATTTTCTGTTGCTAATTGAGACAGTTGTTAAGTGAGTTTTGCCCTATTTTACGACCTTGTGTGAGGCAATTATTAAGTGAATCTCTGCAGTTGTTAAGTTACTAACATGGTTGTTAAGTGAATCTGGCTTCCCCATTGATTTTGACAGGAACTCACAAAAGGTGATCATATGATTTCGAGGCATCGTCATAAATATGAACCAGTTGCCAAGTGTCCAAATTTTGATCACATAACCACACAGATGCTACAATGGTCACAAAGTGTGAAAAATGACCATGTCATTTTCCCCCCAGTGCCCTCCCTAAACGGTCACTAAATGAATGGTTATAAATCAAGGACTACCTATAAATATCATGTTTTTGTGAGATGGGGATGGAGTCAAAAGTGTAGCTCTACTGATACAGTGAGATTTTTCAGCTCAACGAAAACATTGCTGACTATATACTGTCTATACTGTATATATTGGTTTAGATTAAATACTTCTGCTGTTAATTTGTCAAGCCAGATTCAAGTCTCTTGGCAGGGCGAAGTGCCTTCTTTCTCATGTATTGATGAGCTTGCCTTATTTGTCTTACATTCAGGAAAGTCCTGTGGAATCTCTTAGCACTGGATTTAAAAAAAATAAGCTTTTTTGATAGAAGGTATGAGATTCTAGTTCTCCGTAAACCATTGATCTAGCTCAGTGGTAGTCAACCTGGTCCCTACCGCCCACTAGTGGACGCTCCAGCTTTCATGGTGGGAGGCAGGGGTTTTGTCCGATACTGAAGCACTTTCCTTTTTTTAATTTAATTGACTTCCCTACTTTATAAATCACCATTACTGAGGAACCAGTGGGCGGTTAGAAAATTTTACTACTAACAGAGATACAAAAGTGGGTGGTAGATATAGAAAGGTTGACTACCTCTGGTTTAACCATACAGGGCTACAGCTTGGCTGTATATCAATAGCAATATAGACTATATCAAAACAATGAAGAATAATCCTGGTTTTTATTTTATCTATGGTTTTTCTTAAGTGTTTCCTATAAATTAAGGACTGACCAAGGGTCATTTCTAAATGCTTTGGATTATGATTAAATTTCAACAACTAGTTCCTAGATCCCACTTTTGGTGTATAGTTAGTTTTTGTGTTGTTCAAGTAAAAACAGGTGACTTCAGTTTTGTTGATATTAGATTTTAGCCTTCAGATTTCAAATATATATATATCCATTTTCTTTAAATCATTTTTGAGGGCTTTTTCAGAGGTATTGAAATCTTCAGATTGTTTTATCAGTTTGATGTCATCAGCATATATAAATTTTCTTTCAGCAGTGCCTGGTAAATCTGATGTATAAATATTAAAATTAGTGATGTAGGCACAGAACCTTGTGGCAGGCTGTCATTTACTTATATACTTCTGTCTGATTGGGACATCTAAATGTATTTTGATGTATCTGTTTAAAGGCATATTATTTCTTACAGGATACGATACATAAAATATTTAAAATCATCCCTTCCCTCCAGATTGTATTACAGGCCAATGATAGGTCGATGAACATGATGACAGATTTTTTTCTTTGTTGAAATCCATCTTCTATATGAGAGGTTATCGATAAAACCTGATTTCAGCAGTTTCTTTTTTTGTGAAAAATGTTTAGTTTATTTAAAGAAGATTAAAACACAAAATGCCAAAATATTCACAAAAAGGACAAGAAAAATTAAAAATCCAACAAAAAAACATTAAAAAGAAATGGTATCTGGAAAAAAACCAGACTAACACATACACAATATCTGGCCTAGTTGAATGATGTTTAATATAATACAACAAGGTTACTTTTCCACCCCTTGCAAAACAGGCCAAAATAAGTTTACTATTAAACTACTAAATCTACTTACAAATTGTTAGCCTTTCATACATAAACTATATCAATAATAAAGTAATGAACAGAAAAAGCAATAATAATAAAGATATTATGTAAAAGTATGAAAGTAATAAAAATTATGAGCAATAATAAGAGAGAGCAAGATTGAAATTCTAAAACTCTCTGTTAACAAACTATTGTGTTCAACTCATAGAAATTTACCACAGCTTCAATTTCAAATCATCCCAAATATTAACTTTAATTGATCCTGGATCAAATATCCATGTTTGTTTCTTTATACCATCTCTTATCAATTGCTGATGAATTGAAAACAATAAGTGCAATCTCCAAAACGAATTTATCATCCTCAAAAAACTCGGATAAAATTATTCCTCAATCAGACATGTTTGGGAAGCAATGGGAAAATCCCATTGACAAAGCTACTTAAACTAGGGTTAGGGTTATGTCTCCTTGTAGTCTGGTTCGAAAACTGATCACAGGTATAGATTCTTAGAGATTCTCTAAAAGAGATGGTCACAGCTTTTCATTCAACTTCTTTGTGGACCACAGTAAAATGCATGGAAAAATCCCACTGCCAATGAAATGAAACTAAGTTTAGGGTTTGGTCTCTTTGGAGTCAGGGCCAGAAACTGACGGTAGGGATAGATTCTTAGAGGTTCCCTAATATAAGTGACAGTGACAGTTTTCATTAAGACGTCTTTTTGGTCCACTGGAAAATACACAGGAAAATCCCATTGTCAATGATACTGAAACTAACAGTATTTTTTAACAGGCAAGGCAGGGAATTCCTAATGCCCATTCATAAAACTACTGCAAAAGTTAGAGCAGTCACCATTCTGAGATTAACAATGAGCAGAGAATATGCTTGAGTGTAATCTGATATACTCTGGATGCATTTTTGTAACAAGAGTTCTGTTTGAATTGGAAAAGTAATTTAGAGATCATCAAAGAAAGAGCTAAAAATTGTTGCAACACAAAAACAATATCCAATACGTTTCCTTTTCATTTCCAAACATTGTAAATATTCCAAAGCAAATATTTACGGCAGCAATGCATTGTAATGTATTTTGTATCTTTTTAGAAAGATATGTCTCATTTTCAGTATATTTTATTTATTAAATGTGGGTAATGCCCATATCTGAGTACCATAAAGGAGAAGGAGTAATTTGCATTTTAAAAATTTTCCTTGCAAACCACTAGATGGTAGCAGAAGACAAAAAAACCTTTCCTTAAACTGTCTCACCAGACTTATGGCTAAGCTGCCTTTGCTTCTCTTTACAGAGCAACACACACACACACACACATTCACACACACACACACACACACACACACACACACACACACACACGGGGGAAAAACGGTTTCTATTGTCTTTCAATTTCTTTCTCTCCTCTTCTCTTTCTCTAGTTTGCCTGGAGAAAAAAATGTATCCCTTCGCAGCACATTTATTCACTCACTATATGATACATATTTTAGCTTTCAGAATTTTCTTACTCTGGTCTGCAAATATGTACAGGTTTTTCTTTTTAGTTTCAATGATTTCCTATATGATCACTGATTGCTGCTACCCTAGTATAAGACTAGGGAAGCTTTGTATCCTACTAAGAAGCAGCTTGCTTCCTACCTTCCATGCCTGCAGGCTTAAGTTTCAGCACTTAGGAGAAGGAAAAGGAGTAGGTGTGTGTGGTCCTGCAGAACATCTCACAAGAGGCTGGTAAACAGGATCTGCAGGACTTACTTATGGAGTCAAGTAGCTTCCATACTTGAGATAAAAACAAACAGAAACAAGATAGTCCTCCATTTTCAGGGGTTGGGTTGTCAATTTATGAATTTTCACTCTTTTTTAGAATAGACCTAGAACCTGTGTGTGTCTGTGTGTGAAAGACTTCAGTTTGTTTCTAATATCTTCTAAAGTAAAATGTTCATTAGGAGCTTTCCATGGTGCTACATTTACTGTCTGTTTTACTTTATGGGTTATCTAAATGGATAGATCAGAAAATTAGCAGGCTATGCTAAAAAAACAACACCACCTTCTGTCAAGCAGACTGATGAACTAAAAGTAAATCAGTCACTTTTCCATATATTTGTTTAAGAAGAAAATAGCCAACTTTTTTTTTCTAACCGGTATTAAAAAGGAAATTGAGAGGGGAAAGATGAAGTTATGCCCTCTGTCTTCTGGCAGACTTTCTGATTTCCCTGCTGGGTTGGGGGGGGGGGGGGAAACTCACTTGCCTTTCATAAACCTTCCCTTTATCAGATTGCTAGATAAGAGGAAGACACTTCACTTTCTACATGCCCTGCACAGTGAATTGATGAGGGATGAATTGTAGAGTTGGAAGGAGACAAGTAGACTATGTAATCCAATTCGAGACTTGGGGCAGGAATTCAGACTGAAAGCAGTCCAGACAAATGTATGTCTAGTTCTCATCTGAACAAAACCTGTGAAATGAACCTGAATCTTATTTCTGGATAAACGATTCACTGTTGAACTACTCTAACTAGAATTTCCCCCCCTTGCATTTAATAAAGATCTGTCTTCTTATTATACATGCCATTTTTCTGTGTCCTGTGTTATGAAACAAGAAAAACCAGATATTTTTTCCTATTATGAGAATTATTGCGGGTGTTAAAGAATGGTAGCCTGAATTTTATTTTTTCAAGATAAAATATATCTAGCTCTTTCAGTTTCTCTTCATAGGATCTAAGTTTCTAGATAAAGGATCATCCTACTGTACTTTTTCTGAATTCCCTCCCCCCTCCCCAGTTTCTTTGAATCAACAAGGTTTTCTGGAACTGTGAGGTCTTCTGAAATTTAGAATACAGCTAGACAACTGGCATGATCTGATTTACTGAATTACGATAATTGATGTCTGACTAAAGCAGATAAAGGTGGGATTTTCTGTCTGCCAACTGTTTGCTTATGCAGTTAAATACATTTTCATATTCATATAGTAGTGTATCAGCTAATACCAGTATGTGCAAGGTTCAGTGAAGAGACAAATATTAAGTGGTGTTTGCAAATAGACCCCAAGTTAAATGGGATTAATTTGATTTTACATTAAGACATGTAATTACAGATACCTGACTATTTTGCCTCTTTTCACTTTCTCAAGCATTCCATCGATAACTTTGAAGTTAGGCATTAAGATTCTGCAGTGATCCAGATATACATGGGATAAGGTGATTTGGAATATGTAAGTGCATGGACATCACACCTGTCCTCCACTCTTTTAATAAGCTTTTTTCTACACTTGAAATGCCAAGAAAAGTGTGATTGATTTAAGGGATTCTGATAGTTATGACAAATGTGTCCATGTTGAATTCCCTTAAATCCAGAGCATTACACAATTGTATTGAACAGGTTGTTCAACTAACATAATTGTTCAGTGGTTCCAAAGGGAGAAATCCAGAACTTTTCCAGATTTTGGAAAACTATGGTAGGAAAAACCTTATACTTTGAAACACTGCCAGCTCTACAAACTCTTCAAATATTTGATCTCACATTTCCTGGGTTATTGAGCCTGTCATAGAGATATATACAAGTTAATAGACCTGCTTTCTATACCACCCCTAGGCTTATTCATTTGTGGCATATTGAGGGCATGATGGAATGAGATCAGACTTGAAAATGAGCTCACAAAAATTACTGTAGCCTTTCTCAATTGTATCAGCATGCTGAGCTTCCATTTATGGCCTTTAAAAATAATTTCAAACCTTCGAAGACACAATTTCAACTATTCTTGGATTACAGAATTAAAACAAAAGCCCAAAGGAGAAAAAAAATAGGTGGGCATTTTTTTTCAAAGAAAAGTACATTCTAATTTGTAATCAAAGAAATGCAGCAGAATGCTTAGCAGTATTGGTTCCAGTTGCAAAGGTGGTTTGTTTGTTTTTTGTATTCAAAAAGTTTTATTGGTTTTACATTTTTTTCTCGGGAAAAGGGTACATAGGGTGTATAAGAAATATTTTAAAGGCATCCATATCAGGGGTGCAGGCCGCAC
>JAPKID020003049.1:0-12029 GCA_026931265.2 Tropidonophis doriae
ATTGTCTAGCTGACGGTACCCGGAGGAGGCCCTCTCTGTGTGAGCGAACAGGTCTTAGGGATGTATGGGGCAGGAGCATACATGGACAGCCTCCATGGACAGCCGGGAATCCAGGACGACACCCAAATTGCGCGCCCTCTTCATGGGGGCAGTGTTTCGCCCCCGATGGCCAGAGTTGGAATTACCTGGCTGAACCGGGGTGCCGGGAACCATAGCCACTCAGTCTTGGATGGGTTGAGCTTGAGTTTGTTGCTACCCATCCAGATACGTACGGCCTCCAGACACCGGGGCAACACCTCGGCGGCATCGTTGGAGTGGTCTGGGGTGTCATCAGCATACAGATGATATCCCACCCCAAAACCACGGATGATCTCACCCAGCAGCTTCATATAGGTGTTGAACAGGAGGGGTGAGAGGACCAATCCCTGAGGCACCCCACATAAGAGGGGTCTCGAAGCCGACCTCTGCCCCCCTGCCAATACACATTGTAACCAACCAGAGAGGTAGGACAAGAACCACCGCAATACGGTGCCTCCCAGCCCCAACCCCCCCAGTTGGCGCAATAGGATACCATGGTCGATGGTATCAAAAGCTGCTGAGAGGTCTAATAGGACTAGGATAGAGGAGCATCCCCTATCCAGCACCCTCCAGAGATCATCCACCAACGCGACCAATGCCGTCTCAGTGCTGTGACTGGGTTGAAAGCCGGACTGGCGCGGGTCTAGATAATCAATTTCCTCCAGGTGTCACAGAAACTGTTTGGCCACCACACTCTCTACAACCTTCGCTAAAAAGTGAAGGTTGGAGATCAGATGATAGTTTTCCAATAAAGCTGGGTCCAGGGACGGCTTCATGAGGAGAGGTCTCACCACCGCCTCTTTCAAGACGGCAGGCAAGCACCCCTCACTCAAGGAAGTGTTCACAATGTTCTGGAGCCAGCCTCGTGTCACCTCCCAGGATGCCAGTACAAGCCAGGAGGTCCAATAAACATGTGGTGGCCTTAAGTCTCCTTGACAACCTGTCCATATCCTCGGTAGTAAGAAAGTCAAACTCCTCCCAAGATGGTGTCTCAAGAACAGCCTCAGACAATCCGACCAGACCACTCTCAATGGAGGGCAACTTGTTCCGAATCCGAGTGATTTTATCCTGCAGAAATATACCAAATTGCTCTGCTCAACCCTGTAGAGGGGCTTCCCATGGCCTCTGGTGGAGGAGGGAGCGGGTTACCTCAAACAGGGCGGCAGGGCGGTTATTCACGGATGCAATAAGCATGGCGCAATACTCACATTTGGCCACCCTTATCGCCACTAAGTAAGTCCTAATATGGGCTCTCACTAGTGTTCAGTTGGCTTCGGAGCGAGAGGATCTCCATCTGCTCTCCAGGTGTCCCTTGCGGCTTTTCATCTCCCTCAGCTCCTCGGTAAACCAAGGAGCCTGGGTAGATCGACGCCACATGAGAGGCCGCAAGGGCGCGACTCAGTCCAAGGCCCCCGTGGCCGCTCTGTACCAGGCGGTCACTAGGTCCTCAGTTGAGACGCGGGGCAAGGACTCAGGAACTGGCCCAAGCTCCCTCTGGAACCTTTCCGGGTCCATCAGGCGCCTGGGGCGGAACCATCTCGGTGTCACCGGTTCCTCCTCCCCGCGGTGGGGTGCAGCGGTTGGAAAGTCTATCCGAAGGAGAGAGTTATCTCTCCATGACAAGGATGAGATGACTAAGTCCCTATGCCGAGATCACTTTTCCACTGACCAGAGACAAAAATGAGATCCAGCATTAGAAGATTTACCTGTGGGCTGAGCCATCTAAAATTGCAAACATTACTTTCCTTTTTTATGTTACATTTTAGGCACATGGATGTAGAAGACTTCATGCAATTTGTGCAATTTGGGGTGGATAAAAATTCTTCATTAGCTCTTCCTAATCCCAATTTAAAAGTAGAAATATTTTTGTGCTAGGTGGTTTCAAACTTGATTTTTGAATGGAATGACAAATATTGAATTTATTTTCTCCTACATAATCCGATACATCAAGCAATAATACATCTTCAGAGGAAATAACTGAAAGAGAAATAACTGGAATGGGAAAGACAAGATTTAGGAAAAGGGCTTTGAAATTGAAATAATGAACTGATGGAAAAATTTAAACAAGCAAGTAGAAAAATGCAGTCAACAAGAACACCTTTTTCTCTTAGTTCAATACTTCTGTGCTGATGTGATAGAAGTACGAAGTACGTCTACAAACTAAACTGATTCACTTCAAGCAAAATTTTGTCAAAAAACTAACAGCATTTCTGCTGAAAGATAGATGAAGCTATAAAAATAGGATGGGCATTTAGCTCAACAATAAAATATATTTCTCTATTACTTTTCAAGGAAGTACTAACTTCCTTAAAATTGAAGAACTGTATTGAATTTGAAGACAAAGATGTTTTCTCTCTCTCCAAATTTCCAGTATACTAGTGAAGAAAGGAGTAAAAAGGAAATTAGCTTTTGGTAGACCTTGTTGTTGAACAAAGGAATTAAGGGGCTTTAAATAGATACTTGAGGATTTTTATCTGTGTGAACACCTGCTGTTGATAGTACATAACTAACTCAATCTTCCAGGAACATATTAAGCCAGGACTGGATGAAAAAAAGAAAAGGAAATCTGAGCTTCACATGTAACAGCTATAGATTGTGACAAAGATGTTTTAGTCCACTAAGTGAATTCCTAGAATGTTGAAAATAATATATTCAATAAATGTAATTTAAATGACTAAACAAAATTATAATTCCATATCAAAGCCACACATAAAACCTGTGCATTAGAAACATATTTCAAATATCAGGAAAAAAAACCTCATTTTGGGGGATTGTTCTTGATTATTCTTTCATAAATATGATGAACTACCTGAACTGTAGCATGACTATTCCTACTTCATGGATAGCATACTTGAGAAATAAACAGAAGTTTAATCCAAGGGAAGCAGGTAATGACAAAATTAAAGTGTGATGTCCTTGGTGATAGTACTGATAATGTTACCTAGTTTGGTAATGAAATGTCTGCAAGAAAACAACCCAGGTCAAGAAGCAAATCAACTCTTAGCTACAAATATTCTCTTCAATTGGTACAAAATTACTAAAAACTAAATCTAACACTTTTATCTATTCTGGCTATTTTAAGATGAATTTGGATTTTGAAGATACTTTTTGCCATTAGCTTTGATGGTGTGCTACTAATAAAATCTCTAATTTTAAATTTTATGAATAATTTAGGCCATTTGTTACAAATATTTTCCTTCATTACTTTTTTGTTTTTCTGTAGTTTTCTGTAGGATCCATATTACAGAAATGTCAAGCCTTTAAAAAAAAGTTCAGATTTTAAGTGGTCAATATCAGTGCCAGTTGCAGACAGTAAAAAGCATCTGAAAATCATTTACTGTACATTTACAAAGAAATACATTATTATTATTTATACCATAGAAAAACACTGCCAAACAAATTTAGTCTAAGCTTTGTTTTGTAGCTGTTTTATACTGCTGTCTCTTTCATTGGGATAAATGGCATTTGCACCTAAGAGCTCATATAGCTTTTGATTAAATATCCTAGTTATTTTTGTATCAAGAAAATTAGGTTTTGTATGATTTTTTTAAAAATTGTCAAGTTCTTATTGGCTATACCATTATGGATTTATACATGTCTGAAATGATGTATTGACACTGAATCAGAATTCTGTATATTTTAAATAATATGTTTATGAAGGCACCGTATAATAAATGTACTACAATGAGTTCCTTCTTTTATAAATCCTTGAAATTTTACACTATATTTTAAGGAATAACACAATGATCGTTTTAATAATAAGATTACCATCTAAAAGATAAAGACTTTCTCAGGAAAAGCTTTTGTTTCATATCCTTCTTAATCTAAGGCAGGACTTACAACTTTTCAGGCATGCAATACTATGACTTAGAAAACTATAAAACTTTATGTGATTTTTGTGATCTCAATCTTGAGATACCATGCAAGAATATGGAAATTATCCAAGAATTTATGAACTCACTATTTTAATATTTTTTTAAAAATACAGCATTTTCTTGCTTTAATTTAGTATTGGCCGTAGTAATATATTTAAAACATGGAATACTTTGGAAAGTAGGATAAACAAATGAAAAACTCTTCAATAGCAGCTGTTGTTGTATTAAGAAAGGATAAGATGGTCATATTTCTCCATACAAAGGAACATCCAATCCAATGGATGTTTAAAGTTTAGTTTAAAGATGAAGAATCACTAGAATTAAAAAGAAAGGCCTAGAAGATGAAAGCATATTTGGTATTCATGGGGAGAAGAAGGCAAACTGGCAGGTGGAAAGGGGGAATGGGACAAAACAGGCAAAATATTAAATGCCACAATTTAATGGGATCCAAGCCCTCCCCCCTTTTATACATTCATTGATTCAATGTTCATGTACTGATACCTTTCTGACTTTCCCAGATTAGTTCAGAGAAGTATTATAATGAATAAATGAATGTGTGTGTGTGTGTACACATACATACATACGTAAGTGTGTGTGTGTATGTTTTTCACCATGGTAGAATGCATTTTTGTTAAAATGTAGTAATCATTTAAAACTGCTGTTTTTCACAATCACAATTGCAAAGCTTCTCTAAATGCACCCTATTTTACATGCTTTTATAAGCATATTTTTGGCAATACATACATGAATATCCAATATTAAAAAGCTATCACTGCTAAGTAGCAATTATCAATAACAGAATCCCATATGCTGCTGCACTGCTAAAGATACTGTAATGCTATTGATTACACCATTCCTGGCAAGCTGGTTTGGCCTTTATCCACAGGCGTGCAGTGCGCTTGACTGTACTGCCTCAGACAGTTCTCCTTGATGACAGTGGTCAACATCTCATTTATCATTTAAATGAAAACAGGCACTGATTGCCTAAAATATCATTTCACCTACAGCCAATAGGCCTCATTATTGTTTGTATAACCAACGGCTTCCCAGAAGAAAGACTGATTCTTTGCAGTTAGAAATGTTTGATTCTGAATAAAAAGCTCAGAAAATTGCCATACGAAAAATACTTTTTAGAAAAACATCCTTTGCAAAGCAAGATAGGCTGATCATGTCCTTCAGCTGTACCACAACCTTTTAATTAGCAATCTGCCCACAACTTTTGTACACAATATATTTTGTCTCACTGATTTGCATGTGATCTCATAGCCATAAGTATGTATATTTTGCATATTACCCCTGAGAGGCTTGGACTCATCAGAACACTTTCATATTTGAACATAAAATTGGAGTACTGTCTAAGAATTCCTGCCTTCCCTTCCCTCTGCAATCTGCTAAAAATGTATTCTATCGTACCCAAAACTCTTTTGCAGAAGACAGAAATGACTGATGTAATCTATTATTTTGGGATATGCTGCTATGGTGATAACTACCTGAAATGATACTGTATGTGAAGTAAAATATTCTCTTAGAAGGACAATGCATTTGAAATATGCATTGGATTTAATCATATTAATTTTTTTTTTTAAATAACTTGAGTTCAGTACAAAGAAGTAGGAATTCTTGGCCTTTTCACACAGTTACTCAATGGACTTTCAGTTTAATGATTACAGATGAGGACAGAATATGCTTTCCATTTCAAACTAGTGAATGGGGATTTTAGAGGCTGGTGGACTGAAATACAATTGATTGAAAGTGTAATTGACTAAAGATAATTATTTCCAGATCTGAACTATTCATGGAATTTAACTAAAGGCTCAGAAAAGCAAATTGATCAACTATTATGGAATGTATTAGAGCTGAAAAAAATTAAGAAAATTGGGCATTAATCCTATTATATTCTAAATTCTATTCAGAGCAAATGAGTCATTTTTATGCATTTTAAAATAAACATATGGGAACAAATTACACTGATTTTCCAGTCCTAAATACCACCACTCGTTTGTTATTCCTGCAAATGTTTGTTATGTTTTCAATCATTTCAATAATTTTTGTTCATATGAGCTGTTCAGTTGACATAACCACTTCTAATATCCTGTGGGATGTGGATATTTTGACAAACTTAAAACATTTAGGACAGGATTTCTCAACCTTGGCAAGAAACATGAATTTGCAATTCAATCCTAACCCAAACCAATGTTAGGTAATTCTAGGAGTTGAGGTCCATATATCTTAAGGTTCGTAAGGTTGAGAAACACCGATTTCGGAACTTAGTCAATATAGCAATGAAATAGTTAGGGTTATTTGAACTGAACTTGAAGGAAGAAGCTGTTTTTCATTGCCACCATTTTATTAGCACAATATTTCCCTCACTGCATCAACATAGTATAATCCTGTATCTTTTTGGGAGAGGAAGAGTAATTGTACAGTTATTACTCTCTAGGCCCAAATGGCTCCTGAGAGTTGTTGTCAATTTCACATGGTGATATAAAAAGGCATTTTACTGATAGAACTTTGCATAGGCCAGTAAGATGACTTGGATATTCTCTGTTCTTTTCAAGAAAGAATTCACGGCAGAATAAATTCTTAAATGTATCAAATTCATATTTAGAAATACTTCTATAATCAGCATTCTTGAGAAATTAATTATCAACGAGTATATTCAGTATTTGTTGTTAAGATAACAAGATTCAGTCCAAGAAAACACTTCAACTAAAGTTGATGGTCCAGGACTGATTTTGGGTATACTTCTTGTATTGAGTGTCCTTCTAGTAATATGTGTTGTGGTCTCTTATATTCCACAAAGAATCTGGCATATAGCAATTCCTCATTGTCTCAGAGGTATACTGTATGTTCCTCATTCCTTATCCTGCCTTTCTTATAGATAATTTTTATATTAAAATATAAAAAAAGGCTTACATGCATACATTGAATTAACTTTAATACTGCCATCTTCTGGATACACGTATAGGTTAGAAGTGCGGTGATGACAGTTCTCCTTCCCTCCTTTGTGTAAAATGATCTTATGGAGGATGAAATTTAAAAAAATAAATAAAAGAGAAATGCTCACTCTCCCCAGTACACAACAGATATTCATCTCTCATTGATTAGGATGGGGACTTCAAGCTGGAAATTCCCCTTTAAAAAGAAGTAGTGAATTCTACAATGCCATAGGAGTAGCATTCTGAAGAGTAGAGCAATTCAAGCAAGCTGCTATATAAGTGCTGTGGATAAATCAATCAACTCGGAAGAAAGCAGCCATACAGAAACTTCCAAGAAACCTTCATAGTCTTCTTTCTCTAATCCTATTAAATTTAACAAAAGAACATGGGAATGGAAGGCAAAGACTGTCACTTTAAAGTGATCTAATGTAGACTCAGTGGATAACAGATTTGATATGGCAATTGAAATTGAAGAGTCATCAGAACATTGCTGCTACCTCTCAGAGAAATAGTGCCGATGTTTAATTTTCTCCTGAGTTAGACAAGTTTTGTCCTGTTAACGTCCAACAGTATCACCAATATTG
Source organism: Tropidonophis doriae (assembly GCA_026931265.2). Lineage (NCBI taxonomy): Eukaryota > Metazoa > Chordata > Lepidosauria > Squamata > Natricidae > Tropidonophis > Tropidonophis doriae. The sequence continues at coordinate 7,477 of JAPKID020003049.1, forward strand.
CTTCTGTCAGCCTTCTTGGCTTAGCCTGAGTCTTTCTATTGACCCATGGGTTAAGTACCAGTAAAGCTTGTCAAATGTAGTATTTTCTGGGTTTAATAGAAAAATTTGAGTGGAAGATCTTATGAAATTCTAGTTTCATATAAGCAAAGGATTAGTTCCTTACATTAAATAATGAATTAAGATTCTGTCTGGCTTCTCTAGTCAGCATAACAAATGTAAACAGCAAGAGCTCATAAACCTCAAAAGACTCCATCTGGACAAAATAAGCATGCATATATCTTATTAATGACAAAGAAGAAATTTGGATTGTGGTAGTTTTCCATTAAAATAAATAATTATTTTAAAATACTTAATGCATCCTATTTCTATTTCATAATTACAGAACCTCTGTCCCTGGAAATTTAACAAAAATTGAACTTTATTTGATTTTGAAAGTCAGATAATATGCTATTAATAATCCATGACAATTCCAGTTAAGTGGCTCTTTTAATGTTAAATCTCAATACATATTTTATTTTGTAGAATATGTCTTATTGCTGTTGGATCACGGTTTACAGCTGACACTGATATAGCAAGGGAGCTTATCTATGCTTCCATTTATGGCGTTCTGCTGAGAAGCAAGCTATTTAACTAAATTCCATGTGACTGCCAACTGAGAGAACATATGTTTTAACAGGAAGCATGTGCAGATGTATAATCTATATAAGTGCTATATATACTTTCAAGATAGTCCGTTATAAAGCATTAAGAATTATTGGGAAAATCAGTGCTTGCTGCCATACTGTTTCTTATCTCATTGTGTAATATACTTATAGTAAATGCAATTGTTCACCAAACCTTCTACCAGTAAACATTCTCATTAGCTTTCTGAATAAGGCCCATCTCTATTGTATCATCCTCATACTTCACAATATGGTTGGTAGCAAAACTTTTTATAAACTTTAATAAACTTTTTATTACTGTATGTCTCTTATTTCATATTATGAACAAGCTAGATCCCTTATCACATTCAAATATAATTTGTATCATTAATGCATATCATATTTCCATATGAATCAAATAGCAATTGAAATAAATATATTGTTCTGACCTAGTCTTCACAAAATCACGAAATATACTCCTTGTTCCAACAAAACCCCTTTTTATTAAGCTTTGCTGGATGTGAATTACTCTCATTCACATCCAGCAAAGTTCTGGGTTTGAGACTGTTTGAGTCTTTCAAGGGTAAATTTACAACCACAGACCTTATCAGGCTTGGAGAGCTGCCAAACGCAATGCTGTACAAGGAAATACTTGGCAAGGAGTCTCTGAGAGTCACAAACAAATCTTCACACCAATTAAATAATTGTCTCCTGCAAACTCTACTCCCCTTTCGCTCCTCTTTATTTCCTATGGGAGGGTCCGTTCACCATCCAGATGTGTCTTTACTCCTGAGTGGGCCCTTGTTCCTTAACTGTTCCCTTCTCCTGGGAGCTCTGTACATGTCCACATTGAGAACAGGCTCCAGTTGTTCTTTTGCCCCTCTGATCTCTGACTCCGAAGGCAGCTGATAACTGTCGGACAGCCTGGCCCCATCTCTGCCTCTGACACAGAGCACTCATTAGAGCCTTCCCCAACCCCTTCTCCTTGCCAGGACTGGACCATGTTCCTCCCCAACCTCCTCACTGTCTGAATCTTCTAACAGCAGTGCTGGCCACTGGTAGGCCACAACATATATGGAGATATCTCCTCTTCTTTGAAATGGCAGCATAGTCTAGATTTTTCTATGTGCTCTACCATATCTTTCAGCACAGCAATAGCCATGTTTATCTTAAGGGCTTGGGTTCTCTGGAATTGAATGATTATTTAACTATATATATTAAATTAAATAATATGTTGAAGTTTAAATAAATTCAAAAATATCTTAAATAGAAATTGAATACTCAACATCAAGGCTTTGAGAAGAGGAAAAAACTTGTAACTTTAATAGGTTTGTTTACTTTCACAATAAATGTGTACATTAAATATGAATTGCTATAATGGCTTGTACTTCCCTAGTATCATAATTCCAGTACTGAACTCTAACCCACTCTGCCAATGGAAGAATAGTGTGACTGTCATGATAAATGTGAATACAGAGTGTGGAAATTAATAAAGTTCATGTTTCTTTAGAACTAGATTCTAAATCATCACTTGAAGAAATGAGATTTTTACAATCTGCAGGTGTTAGAGTGTTAAAATGAACGCCAACCTGGGGTTAGGAGAATGAGGCAGTTATTTCAGATGCGTGAAATCGTTTAAGTCTAAAGTGCCAAAATAACTCTATCAATCCTGACTATTATGTATGTTGACTAGAAGCAATATCATTTGCTGTTCTACCTCAGGCATCAACAGGTCTTAGATTAATCTTGAAATACATTTTGAATGAATAGGAAAAGAGGAGAGATTACCTTGAGTTATCAGAATTGGAATATACTTCAAACTGACTAGTCATTTGGAATAAGATGTGGAAGGAGCAGCCATGCTATTCCTCTACAATAGATATATCCAATTCCATTCTGCTTATTTGCAAATACACAAAATATTAGGGTTGTATAAAGCATTCAAAAGAGGTGTTTCAACAAACTAAAACAGCATGTGAAAAAATATCCTAGGACTATGAGGCTAATTGGAAGCTGCTTGCAGTCTCCACATTAACAGAAGAGCCAATGTATTTTTTTTTGAACAAAAGTTTTTATTGGTTTTACAGTTTTATAATATGGGGAAAGGATAATTAGGGTTTATATTATACATTTTAGAGCTTCCATATCAGAGATGGTGACTGCAGTCGGGTCCTCATACAATATCATGTTGAACAAATAGTGTTAAGTGATATACACATTTAGCACATTTTTTTAAAAAAAAAATCATACATTCAATCTTTCATTTTACATTTTCATCCATTTCAAGAATTACAATAATTCAAAATTGATTATTTTTGAGATCTGAGCCTTTTTGCTATTGCACCTTCTTTCTCCCTCCCCTCAGAGGGCGGGGCCGTGGCTCCTCCTGTTCCTTCTTCTTCGTCTCCCAGGATTGAGGAATGTTTTTTAAGAAAGAATATCTTCTAAAGTTACACATTTAACTTCATAGAATGGATCATTGTGTTTATTTAAGAGTTGATATCATCACTGATGGCTGGGTTCAAGAAAGTTGCTTGCAATATTTCTGCCCATTATGGACTGCTAGTAGTAATATTGGATTACTAATACTTTAGTTATTGGCTAAAAAGTTGGCTTGAAGCTCAACATTAAGACAACTAAAATCATGGCATCCGGCCCTCTCAATTCCTGGCAAATAGATGGGGAAGAAATTGAGGTAGTGACAGATTTTATTTTCCTGGTCTCCAAGATCACCCTGGATCGGCACTACAGCCAAGAAATCAAAAGAGGCTTGCTCCTGGGGAGGAAAGCTATGGCAAAGCTAGACAGCATCCTAAAAAACAGAGACATCACCCAGCCAATAAAAGTGTGCATAGCCAAGGCTATGGTTTTCCCGGTTGCAATGGATGGCTGTGAATGTTGGATCATAAGAAAGGCTGAATGCCAAAGAATGGAGGCCTTTGAACTTCTGGTGCTGGAGAAGACTCATGTGAGTCCCTTGGACTGCAAGGCGATCCAACCAGTCAGTCCTAGAGGAGATCAACCCTGACTGCTCTTTGGAAAGCCAGATCCTGAAGATGAAACTCAAATGCTTTGCCCACCTAAAGAGAAGGAAGGCTTCACTGAAGAAGAGGAAAGATGGAGGGCAAAAGAACAAGGGGACAACAGAGAATGTGGCTGGATGGAATCAAATTTCAAATTTCTCTCTCTCTCCTGTAACTTATCTGGGCAGTGAATTTGAATTTAATTTGAATCCCTAAATGTTGCTTGCAAAGACCAGCAGAATAAAAAAAATAAAAACCTTTGAATTCAAGAATATTTCACCTGGCTAACAAGTTGGAGAGGGGAGAAGGTGAAACTACAAGGGGGCTGATAATGGTTCCTATTGGCCCATTCTAATTTTAGTTCTGGTTGGCCATGTGGAAAATAAAATATCGCTCTCTGTGACTCAAGAAAGCTTTTCAACTCTTCATGCATCTTGGACTGCAAATATTCCAGCCATGTATCCCTCCCACCCCCTGCCCATCCCCCACGAGCTGGTAGAAAATTCATAAATATTCTGTGCTTCACACCCTCTCAACCAGTCAATGTCAGAAGTTTCACTGCCATGAGCATAATGCAATATAAATTGAAAGGGTGCCCTGAAACGGCGGCACATTTCATAGACTAACCATAATTTTAAAAAGAAAAGAAAGGACATGAATAAATTAATACCTGCAAGCTACAATAAGAATGATCCACCCCGTGGATTTTTTTTTTTTTAAAGAATATTTTCTCGGACCTTAAAGGGACGCCAGTGATTTAAGATTTGCCTTTGAAATTCTGCTTCTGGAATCCAGGCTATTCCATTCCCATGGAAGATGCGTGATGCATCTTCTTTGCATTCCTTTGTGCGGTTTCCAAGAAGTTGAGTTTAAGTATGATGTTTTACGG